>ML426953.1:0-20514 GCA_005239525.1 Nicotiana knightiana | reverse complement strand
CTACTCACTGCTTAAACTAGTTGTTCTTGATAAACGAGGTTGTTTCTTCTGCTTTATGTAAATCTGACTGTATAGATGCTTATTGGCATGATAATGATTCTGTGAGTATGATAGGTAGTGTTTTGCTATTGGTATTTCTTTGCTGGATTATTCTGTTTATTTCAGGCTAAAGGTATATAAATGTAGTTGATAATCGTAGTTCCACTTCCTAAAAAGGCTGCACTATGGTGTAGGATTTGACCTTCTCTATGGTCGGGTTCTCTCTATAAATGTGCAGAAAATATGCTTTCAATTGAGTCTCTTTGGCCAATAAAGAGATTCAACAAGCAAGTCTCCGGGTAAGTTAGTATTAACACTAGGGTAAATGAGTTTGACCTTCCAATGGTCAAATTCACCCCCACAACAGTGCATAAACAGTAGCATGTCCCTGAAGTCACCTCTTCTAGGGCATAAAATAAGTAGTCAAAAGGCCTCCTAGAGTAAGGAATCTAAATCTCTTAAAATGATCAGATTATGTCTCCATAAAAGCCTAAAAAGTCAAAATTATAGTATAATTGTCAAGAGGAACAAAAGATGAGATCTATGGAGCTGAATCTGACTCTTTTTATGGCCAGATTTAGTCCAGAAAAGGTCTGAGGATTGAATCTAACCTCCTTCATGATTAGATTCATCTTTTGACAATACTCAAAGGTATATCCTCAACACTGTCCAAATAGTAAAGTGTTGGACTTGCAATCTTAGATTAATGATAAAAGGTGCTCTTATTTGTGTTCCTTGTTCATTGAAGAGACTCAGTAAGCAGGTCTACATATGACTTTAGACTTAGGTTAATGTTGGCATTATGGGACTAAAATCTGACAGATTCATGGTTAGGTTTACACCAACAGAATGCATAAATAATTCTGTTTTGTTAGTGTATCTTAGCATAGCATTATCAGGTTTAAACCTGACCTTCTTTCATGGTCCTGTTTGGTCTGGTGGGTGCTCAACACTCAATTAGTTTGTGTGTTCTATAAATTAAAAANTAGACTTAGGTTAATGTTGGCATTATGGGATTAAAATCTGATAGATTCATGGTCAGGTTTAAACCAAGAGAATGCATAAATTATTTTGTTTTGTTAGTGTAGCTTAGCATAGCATTATCAGGTTTAAACATGACCTTCTTTCATGGTCCTGTTTGGTTTGGTGGGTGCTCAACACTTAATTAGTTTGTGTGTTCAATAAATTACAAAAAAAAGGGTTGCAAATGTACAGTACGAAGAATCCAGATGTGGAGCAGCTATTTAGGATTTCCATTTTTAGCTTTTCTTTGATATTCATAAAAAATGTATTTTTACAGAAGTTGTATTTTCGCTTCAGAAAAACTGTAATTCGTTCGTTTTGCACTTTGGATCTTGTAATTTAAGGGACTGGACTGTATATTCATCTTTTAGCCCTTCAATCGATAGTGTTCAAACTAAAATTTTAAAGCGATTTTCCTAGAACTTTGAATCTGTTTTGCTCTAAAAAGTAGTTCAAGGATAAAAAGAGGTGTTTTAATCGAAAAAGGAGTTGGTATTCAAATCAGTCCACGTGAAACCTTTCGTAAACATTTATTGGATTTTCATAAGTGGTTATTTCAAAATTCAGTTGTTTCAATATAAGTGGATTTAGTAGATTATTTTTGCTTCATGTCGTATCCTATTAAAATTTTCTGAAATCAATGTATGAACACTTTTGAACCTTGAAGCATGTGATTAGGCTATCTAAAAATTGACAAGAACTGTTAAGATGGTAAAACTGACTGTGCTATGTTCTTCGTGAGAAATTACAAAGTTCCAGAAAAAAGAAGAAGTAATTTTAGCTTACCAATTTGAAGCGAGACCAGTAGATAATGTATTTATGTATTTATAATTCTTATAGGTTGTATGTATATCTACACGAATGAGGTGCATCTTGATTAACACATTTTCTATCATTTATCAAACTAGAAAGAGAAGACCTTTAAGATTTGATTAAAAATTGAATTTCCTAACTGATAGTCTTCTTACAAAAATAGCCAAACTAGGATGGCATAGAGTGATTAATTGGGTCTAAAATACGACCATAGCCCGAAATACTTTGTCTTTTAGGCTAATGAATTTCACTTTTTTGGCAACCCCCTAGGTAAAAAGATACTTTTAGCCTAAAATTTGGTAAAGAATCAAGTATTATCTCAAATTACCTTAACCTACACTCGGGAGTGGCAACTCATGCCCCCAACCCTCAACTCCAACCATTAACAAAATGTACATAGTAACCACGGGTGTATGTCATGTGACGTGTTTGCCGTGTGCTCAAAAACAACAAGTGCACACCATCGTGACTTGTTTAAGATAAATCCATAAACGTCCTAATCGATCTTAAAACTAAAACGATCTTTCAAAAAATAGAAGACATAGAGAATGATCGAACATTGCCTCAAATAGGCACTATAAAACCGTCATGACCATAGTCTTGACTACGTAATCTACACTCGGGTGCGACAACTCATGTCCCCGTCTTCAACTTCAAATTATAAGAAAATCACATCTTGTAATTGTGGGTGCATTTCATGTGGTGTAGTTATAATGTGTCCAAAAATAAACAAGTGCACGCCACCGTGACTTGTTTCAAGATAAATCCATAAATATTAAAAGCGGCTAAAAAGTGAAAAAGGCTAAAAAGCACAATAGGTTTTAAAATATGTAAATAATTAGATAATTAAAGCCAAATATTAATAGTTAAGCGACCGTGCTAGAACCACGGAATTCGGGAGTGCCTAGCACCTTCTCCCGGGTTAACATAATTCCTTATCCAGATTTCTAGTTCGGAGACATTTTTAAAACTGAGTCAAAAATTTGCTCGATTTGGGATATTAAAATAAATGGTGTCCCGGAACACCGTATAAAATCCGGGTGGTGACTCTGAAAAACCAATAAATAAATCCCAAGATCGATTATGTCACTTAAATTGGAGAAACTCCCTTATTACCCTTACCGGAGGAAAAAGGAGGTGTGACACCACCTTGCTAATCGATCACTTAGGACTGGTTTAGACATGACAAACTTGATAGGGTTCGCTCTTGAGACGAGTCGCACAACGTGAGCTTGGAAGTAATGTTTCAGCTTCTGAATAGAGAAGACAAGTGCCAAACATAACTTCTCAATAGGTGAATACTTGAGCACATTTGGCGTCATCATCCTACTCAAGTAATAAAGCGCATTTTCTTTGCCTTCATTGTTTCCTTGAGCCAGAAGCGCTCCTACTGACCTTTCCTGTGCTGAAATGTATAATATTAATGGCCTTCTAGGTATATGGGCTGTCAGTACTGGAGGTTTCATCATATAAGACTTAATGCTTTCAAAAGCATTTATGCAAGCTTGGTCCCATTTAAAAGGAACCCTTTTCTTCATGAGGCGACTAAATGGTTGGCATCTTCCAACCAGATTCAAAATAAATCTTCTAAGCTATGCTAGCTTACCCTGTAAGCTAATTCATGAATATCCTTAGGCTCGGGAATTTTTAAGATAGCATCCACCTTAGCTTGATCAATTTCGATACCTCGATGTCGAACAATAAAACCGAGGAACTTCCCAGCAGTAACCCCAAAGGCGCACTTCAACGGATTCATTCTGAGTTGGTATCTCCGAAGCCGTTCAAATACCATCCTCAAATCTTTCAAGTGATCATCATTCTTCCTTGACTTCACCACCAAGTCGTCAACATAACACTCCACGTTTTTATGAAGCATGTCATCAAAAATATTTTGCATGGTACGTTGATATGTAGCACCAACATTCTTCAAACCAAAAGGCATTACCTTGTAGCAGTATATACCTTTAGGTGTGCGAAAGGCAGTAAGTTCTTCATCCTTCGGTGCCATATGAATTTGATTATATCCAGACGAACCATCCATGAAAGACATCGCCTCGTATCCAGTTGTTGCATCAATCATGAGCTCGGGGATAGGAAGAGGAAATTCATCATTAGGACAAGCGTTATTTAGGTCCCTAAGGTCAACACAAACTGGGATTTGGACATTCTTCTTTCTTACAGGGATGATTCTTGAAATCCATGTAGGATATTTAACTTCACGAACAAAACCAACCTCAATAAGCTTGTTAACTTCAGTTTCAATCAAGGGAACCAGTTCAGGTCTGAAGCGACGTTGTGCCTACTTTAGAGGACGAGCACCTCGTTTGACATCAAGATGATGAATAGCCACTTTGGGTTCTAAACCTGGCATTTCTTTGTATCTCCAAGCAAATACGTCTTTGAACTCCTTAAGTAGCTCAATATATTTTCTCTCTTCATCACCAGTTAGAGAGGCACTTACATATGTGGGTTTTGGATCTTCAGCTACTCCGAGATTGACTTCTTTTAGTGTATCAATCGTTGTCTTCACCCCTTCTTCAAGCTCAGGTGGTGCATCTTTAGTGTCTTCATCTTCTTGAGGATCACCATCATCGAAAGATATGTGATGACATACATGAATATCAAGGCACTTTTCCTCGATTTCTGTATAAGGTGAAGCATTTTGTTCATCATGAATGGTGATATGATATGATGACCCCACACTTTCTTCATCTTCCTCTCGTATTTTAGTGTGGACTATAGTATGAGCCTTTTCTTTGAGGACCTCTCCGCACGAAACTACAATTTTGGTCTCTCGCCTCATTCTAGAAGGAATCAGACTTGGGGAGTCTGTGGTCAAAATCTCCTTTTTAATGGAGATGGGTGCTCCAATCCTTATATTACTTCCATGGAATTTGTTTTCCTTCTTCAGTGGTTCTAACCTATCTAATACTGAGGTCCTTGGTTTCGTAAGCCGATCAAACACAGAAGGCTTCTCACTAAGCGTCACAGACACTTCTTTACAGTAATGTAGTTACAACTTGCCCTTTTAATGGAGATACGGATGGGCGGGTGTCGTTGTAACCCAATCCTTCACGTGATTGCTTCAGTGGGTACCTTTTCTCCATCATCACCCTTTGAGTAGGATTTGAAGCTTCAGGCGGGAGCTTTCCCAACTTGGATGGTTCATTGGGATCATATCTAACTTTTGCCAACAATTTGTAGGCATTTGGTTCAAAGCCCTCATATGTGCGCTTTGCAAGAAGTGCTAGATTTAGAAGTGAATTGTGGTTTGATGATTTGACAAACCATTTAAGCAACTTTGTAGACGACTTAATTGCATCAATTCGCTTGATAGGAAGGGTCAAGTATTTTAACACATTACCTTGTAGTTCAGAAGAAGTATCTTCAACTTCCTTGCCTTTGGGACATAGCTAAGAACAGGAGTCACTTTCTTACTTGAAGATGCCTCATTCATCTTGCTCCTATCATAAAGAACCTGATCTTTTTTAGCCGTAATTTTTGCCTCGCTAGTTGTGATATCAACCTTCTTTGCAATACTTTTGGTCAACATCATCAACCTTGACCTCCTTCGAGACATAATTCTTTAAGTATAATTTTGCATCGGTAAAGTATGATTCAGTCTCGGTAAAGGGTTTATCATCAGCGACTATCTTCTTTTCGACCCCATCTTCGCAGTACTTCAAGCATTGATGGTAGGTGGACGAGACCACTTTGTTCTCGTGTATCCATGGCCTTCCTAACAAGATATTATATGAGGTCTTTTCATCGATCACGTGCATCCAGGCACTCGAACGCAAATCTCCCATAGTTATTTCTAATTTGATAGCCCCTATAACTCTTTTCCCCCTTGATTGAACCCTTGAATCATCAAACGACTTTCACGTAGTTCATCCATCGGTAAACCAAGCTCTTTGACAGTATGAATTGGGAGAATATTGACGCCAGATCCATCATCAATTAAAATTCTACTTATTCTCTGCTCACGCACAAATCCAACCATGAATAGCGGACGATTATGGGGTGTTTCACCAAGCAAAAGATCATCATTAGTAAATGTGATCTTCGCATCACAAGTATCCACTTCTTCACAGAGATGCTCAGTGAGTTTTTCAGACAAGGGAGGTGGCAACAATGATGCCTCTTCCTTCTTCGTCTCTTCTTCCTCTACCTTACAACATGGGGCCTTGATATCTTCACAGGAAGCTTGCGTGCTGAACCAGCTTGGTAAAAATTCATCCAATGTCTCTGGACGACGTAGCCTATGATAGCGATTCTCCTCCATTTTTGTTTTCTTCCAATTCTTCTTTATCATTTTCATCTTGGGTCTTTTCACCATTTCCCCTAGTCAATTGCTTATTCGACTCCCTTTGTGAATTTGTCTTGCAGCGTCTCTGCCGAGTCACAAGAATCTAACCGTCATTATCATCTTGACCATCACGTGATTCACTTTCATCTTGATATCTTTCCTCCACTATTACTTCATTCACTATAGGGAGAAACAATGTTTTGCTCACATCGACAGGTTCAAAGTCACCAAATTTAATCATATTTGGTGATGATGAAATTTGGACGCCATCACATTCATGTACTTAGACAAAATTGCAGAGGATAACGGGATCAAGCAAACCAAAAATGACAGAGACTTGATTCGAACTTTCTTTCTCATCCTCAAGCAAGGTTTTCCTTCAGCGGCCAAGTCCATGACTTTCTCCTTGAAGATAAAGCACTTTTCAATAGGGTGGCCAATCAACCGATGGTACTTGCAATAATTTGGATCATTAGTCTTTACAGCTTCGTCTGGGCGCTTCATTTCAGGTAACTCAATGAGTTTCAACTCAAGGAGTTCTTCAAAAATTGCTGCAATATCAGAGTCCAAGAACGGATATTCTTTCGCTTGCATTTCCTTCAGAGTTAATTTTCGGCCAACTTTATCCTGTAAGGACGATGTCTTCACACTTTTCTTCTTACTCATTTTTGTAATGACCTTTAATGGCGAGGCGTTGATATTCATTGGTTCCTTGCTCTCAGATTTCGGCAAAAACTTGCCTACTTTCTTTATTTCTTGTTTATCCTTCACTTTGCGAGGTTCATAAACTGGCGGCCCTTGATTTCCACTTGAAGACATGCTTAACTCCATATCATGAACACGTGTAGCCAATTCTTCAAAAGACTTAGGCTTGATACCCTGTAGGATGTAGCGAAGTCCCCAGTGCATTCCTTGGATACACATTTCTATTCCAGAAGCTTCACTAAGTCTTTCTTTGCAGTTGAGGCTTGCATTCCTCCATTGATTGATGAAATCAACAACAGGTTCATCCTTCCACTGACATGTGTTTGTGAGTTCAACCATGCTTACGGTTCTCGTTATGCTATAGAAGCGGTTGAGAAATTCATGTTCAAGTTGCTCCCAGCTATCGATGAAACCAAACTCGAGATCAGTGTACCAATCAAAAGCATTTCCTTTTAAGGAACGGACAAACTGCTTGACAAGATAATCTCCATAGGTTCCAGCATTATTACAAGTTTCAACAAAGTGTGCAATGTGTTGCTTTGGATTTCCTTTTCCCTCAAATTGTTGAAATTTTGGGGGTTGATAACTTATCTTTGATGGTTCCCACAATTAAGTCTTTCAACTGGTCAATGGGAATAACCCTATCAGATGAAATCTGAAATTCTTTAGAAGTCGTTGTCTGCCTTGCAGATGAATCTCCTTTATCTTGCATCATAAGGAGCTTTCCAGGTGCATGACTTGAATCACCCTCCATCATTCTTTCAACTCTATCTGTCAGCTTGACAATTTGATTATCTTGATCTTGCATATGCTTCGTTAACCCTTCAATTGCCTTTGTTAAATTTGCGAGTTTTTCTTCAACAGTTGAAGTGTTAGTCAACATTGCTTGGATAATCGTTGCGGATGATGGAGCAAAGCATGTATTTTCTCTTATACCATACTCTGAGTGGAACAACTCACGTGGAGTACTTGGAGCAGATCCAGTGATCAAGAAATCATCATCATCCTATGTGATGAGATTCTTAGATCTAGATGGACTAAGTAGAGCCAATGTCCTCTCAACGATTTCAGCAATGTTCGCTCCTTCTTCCAATTCAGTTGGAGATGATATTGACCCCTTTGAGAATTGAAAATCAAAGATAGGAACTGATGCAGGCGACTTAAAATGCTTGTTGTCCCAACAAGTTTGCCTTGTTCCTAGTGACAGGTCCTACGTTTTCCATAGTAGCATCCAACAAGTTTTCAACATCAGAGGAAAACTTGGAATCTATAGCCTTAGCAGTAGTGAGCTTGAAGTTGATCTTCTTATGAGCCATTTCTGTGTTCTTGAAATTTGGTAATTGAAGAGATGAGAGGTAAAGATTGTCCCACTGGGCGTGCCAGAAATTTGTAACAACAAATTTTCGCGTTGAGAAAAATAAATAATCAAGACTAGAAAATATTGCGTAACAAATGTAGTATTTGATTTCGATAAGAAATGAGTGTTACAATCTCTATGGTATTCCTCTGATTCTTCAAGAATGTAAAGTATCTTGATGAGTTTGACTTTGATTTTGATTCAAGGGCTTGTAAAGCTTGGTCTTGAATCTCTTTCTTGAACTTGGCTTTGGATTTGATCACGAACAAGTAACTTGATCATGAACGCCTTGGTATTTGATTAGTCTTCGTCTTGATCTTGACTTGAACTTGAACTTGTAGCTTGAGTGCTTGAACTTGTAGCTTGTAGAGAAATCTGTGGTGTTTGATCCACGAGCTCTCTGCTTGCTTCTTGTTATAACTTCTGGTGTCTTCTAGCTTTATGAAAACCTCTATTTATAGTTGTAAGGAGTAGTGTGACTTTGTGATTTGATTGGTCCGTTTGAACTGACCAATAACATCCAGACACTTGGCATGATTTAATTGACTCATTTATTTGTCTTGGATTACCACATCACTTGACACATGACATGATTTCATTGGCTCATTTATTTGTCTTGGACTGCCACGTCACTTGGCATGTGTCTTGATTTTATTGGCTTGTTCTTTTGACTTGGATTGCCACATCACTTGACACGTGACATGAGTCTGGGCTATAAAATGGGCTAATAACCATTTGGACCTTGGGCTAATGAAGTAGGCTAATCATTTAATTTGTAGACCAATTAAATGGACTAGCCCAAAATATATATTTGATTTAAATAATTAGCCCAATCTAGCCACAATATTTATTTGGACTAATATCTTGAATTTAATATGGTCCAAATTATTTTATGGATTTAAACCCAATAAAATTTAAATACTTACAAATGTCATGACTATATCATATCATATGTTATTTTCTTGGTAAATACTTTACAAATTGTATATTTCTATAAGTAAAAGAAATATTTGAAGCGCAATTCTATCAAAAAAAAAAAAAAAAAACCCGAAAAAAAGCTTAAAACCTAAAGTATTTTCCTATTGATTATGTGGGAATTTAAAGACAAAAAAAGTATTTGGAAAAGAAATCCACATTTTCCTTTTAACTCTCCTCTTTCTCTCTCTCTGTAATGTAACAGGCCATTCCTTCAAAACCTTCTTTAAAACCCGAGTGTGCGATTTAAACGGCGCCGAATAATTCGATTCAATGTCGAAATGGACGAGGGAGGAGGACAAGCTATTCGAACATGCCCTGGTTCTGTACCCTGAAAACATCGCCGATCGGTGGCAATTAATCGCCGATCATGTACCCGGAAAAACAACCGAGGATATAATCGCTCATTACGATGACCTCGTTCACGATCTATTGGAAATTGATTCGGGTCGGATCGAACTCCCGGCCTATACGGATGATCCGGTTGAATCAAACAAGAAGAACATTGAAATTGAGAGGAAAAAGGGTACTCCTTGGACCGAAGAAGAACACCGGTAAATTCTTTTCTTTTCCCTTACATTTTCTCATTATTTCTATTGTTGAAAATTTTGGCCGTAAATTCTTCTCGTGTATTTTTTTTTGTTTCTTATAATTGGATAATTTGGGAATGCTATTAAAAAATGTTCGTATTTTTTTCTATCTTTTAATAAAGAGGAAATTTTGTCTACATATTGAATTTAGTATTCTGGATTTTGTTTATCACATATTCAAGTTGTTCTTTATCATTTCTGAAATTGTGTGTAAATGTAGAATAACAGTACTGGGTTTAAGTTTTATGCATTGACGGCATAGAATTTTTTGCACCGTCAGATCACTTAAAAAGTTTTTGCTTTCTGCTTTGATCAGTGGAAAAAAAAAGGGTTTCTTCTTTACTTAGAGAAAAAGAAGGAAAAATGTAGTTTTTGCTTCAGTTAGCTGCCTAAGAGTAATAATCTATACTTGGTCTTTAAGTCTTAACAAAAAGGCAGAGAAAAGTGTCTGCCTAAGAGTAATCTTATTCATAAATTACTTTTTTTCCCTCTGTACTGGTAAACTGATAAAATTTAGAAATATCTTTCTCTGCTGTGTGATCCAGCATATCTGCCATGGTTTGCTTGTCTGTAAGACCGTAACTATGTTGAAAACAAATCATTCATGCACATAGGCCGATCCAGGATTTTAATTTGATGGGTTCACGCTTGGGGTTGTTATAACCGAACCCATTGTACTCCTGAAATTATGGTTTCAGATTCTAGTAGTATTTGTTAAAATTCTAGTTACTTTTCACATATATATTTATATTCCGTTTTTGAACCCAGTACTTGTGCTCTACACCGCTACAGTTCATGCAGCAAAATGAGGATTTTCAATCTGGGAGGATGGTTGTGGGACTATTTTTTCGGACTGAGACAGTTGGCCTCCTAATCTTCGTGAGAGTAAAATGACTATTTTGATAGACGTGGGCAGTTGTCATTGTTAGCTATTTAGATCTTCCAATAAATTCAGAAGGGTTGTTTGATTGTGCTTAGTGGTATGGTGAATTTGGTGCTTGCAACTATAAAATTAGAAAAGCTTTTGACGGATTCTTGCCTTTGCAATTGGATGGCTGATTAGCGCATAGCTCATGACTATTTCTACATAGAATTGGAATACTAATGGTGTTATACTTAATTGTATTAGCATTGCTGTTCTATGACTGTTATATGACCAAAAATCCTAATATTCTTGCATAGGTTATTCCTTATTGGGCTGGAGAAATACGGGAAGGGTGACTGGAGAAGCATTTCAAGAAACGTAGTGGTAACTAGGACACCAACACAAGTGGCAAGTCATGCTCAAAAATACTTCATTCGACAGCAGGCAATGAAGAAAGAACGAAAAAGGTCCAGCATCCATGATATTACGACTGCAGTAGATACCAACCCTGTGCCTCCTCAAAGCAGCTTCCAAAATCAAAGAGGCAATTTTACCATGTAGAGGTAAAAGGTAGGAAACAGAAGAAGACTCATACCTGTAAATAGAAGGGCCAACTGCAATCAAATGCTCGAACTTGTAAAGTTCAATTTTTCCTTGTTGACAGTTGAATTTAGTTAGTGAATCCAGGAGCTTAAAGAAAGGATCTTTTTTTTCCCGATGTGAGCAAAATGGGTGTACTCACGGGTTGGCAAATGGATGAAGAACAGAATGGTGTTCAATTTTATTATTTGGGGGGGTTGACTTAAGGTGATGATGAGTATATTCCATGGTTGCATGGTTCTTGCTGTCATGTGTTCACTAGTTTGTGTCTTTATGGTAGTTTTGTGTTTTGGTTTTGTGCTATTTTTTCGCTTCTTGGCTATGTGGTACATAAAATATGAGTATTATCAGGAACGTGCTATATTCTCTCTCTTTTTCTAGTGGCAAAGATAATATGGGACAGAAACTTTGTTGAAATTTTGAAATAGTCAGTCTTTTGTGTCTGAATTTCTGAAGGCAGCACAGACGGGAGATAGACCAAGAATTTTAAGTAACCATATGGAATACTACTATCATTGGCGGATATAATTATTTTGGAACGGAAGATAGATATATTTATGTATAAAATCATTAAAATTTTAACAAATACTTATTAGATTCCAAACCCAATATGAGTATGCTCTTTGCATTTTACAGTTAAATCTTCTTTATTTGGGAATTTCTTTTTTTTTTTGGGTTAAACCTTTCAAATTAGATTTTCGTAAGCTTTCCCTCCCTCCCTCCCTCCCTCCCTCCGACGCTTACGAATGTTATGGCAACATGCGCTAAACTGCAAGTTGATAGAGATGTTCTTAATGAACATTATTCTGAATTCTAATGGGTGGACTTAAATGGTATTGGACTAGGATAATTATCATTTCATTGTTTTGAATACAAGTATCTCGCGCCTTTGATATTATGGGTTAGTATCTTTCTTTTGTTTGACAAAAGGAGTTTTTATTTATGTACTAACTTTAAGAGCAATACCACATCGTAGTTCACCTTTGGTTCTTGCATCTCATGGTTTGGAAAAAAGATTGTCTGAGTATATGCTAGACCTGTACAGAATTAGACGTAGCACAAATCCAAAACAGATGAACCTGGGATGCTCATCGTTATGTACATTCTTTCTTCTTTCTGACATATCCGAAACCCACTAACCTAGCTAATCCGCATTCGAGAAGTTAATTCTTCTTTTGACGGGCTCGAGTGAATTTACACTCACTTTTTGTGTCACGTTTTAACTTATACCCGCTTTGTAAAAAAAATTACATCCGTACCCGCTTTTGCGCATAACTTCAGCATGCGGGGCTGAAGTAGCAAAGACAATCACGCAAAACTTCAGCATTTTAGCAGACGGACCTAAAGTAGCTTGCGAACTTCAAATATTTATCTTTGTAAATGGGGAACTTCAGCATACGGGGCTGAAGTTCCCCAATTAAAAAGACAAAAACTTCAGCATACGGGCTAAAGTTCCCCAGTGAACTTCAGCTCTAGAGCTGGAGTTTTGTCTTTTGCAAATGGGGAACTTCAGCATACGGGGCTGAAGTTCCCAAGTTATAATGACAACTTCAGCATACAGGGCTGAAATTCCCAAGTTATAATAACAACAACTTCAGCATACGGGCTGAAGTTCCCCAGTTTACAAAGACAAAGAACTGAAGTTTTATCTTTGTAACTGGGGAACTTCTTTGTATGCTGAAGTTGTTGTCTTTATAACTTGAGAACTTCAGCTCTAGAGCTGAAGTTGTCTTTGTAACTGGGGAACTTCAGCCCCGTATGCTGAAGTTTTGTCTTTATAACTAGCGAACTTCAGCTTAACAGGTGAATTTCAGCTCAGCGAGAAAAAGCGGAGCTAAAGTTATTTAAAAAGTGGGTACAAGTTAAAAGTTTTAAAAAAAACGAGTATAGGTCAAATAGGGGCGACCAAATAAGGTGCCTCGTGCAGTTTTTACGTGAATTTACAATGTGATCTAATACCTGCGACGTTAGGGAAGGAAAAGAATTTGGATCTTTACAGTCTTCTTTGAGCACATGCCCTCAAGCGAATAATTTGATCATGAGCAGCGAGTTTACACTATGAAATTCACCACGTGGTAACAAACTATCAAAATGCAGTGCAACAGATCAAACTGGTCCAAATCAAGATAATATTGATTCTTGAACAAAACGTGTTCTACAGCAGCATAGAAAACTTCAAGGATGAAGAGCATGGAGGATAATAACAACTACCGAAATACTTTGTACAAAGGACCAGCATTCTAAAGAGCAACACAGTCATTATCCATTTATTTGTCAAAGATACTTGAAAGCAAGAGTTTGAGAAGTCAGCTCAGACGAACCTAGACTTCAGCTCTTGTGAGCCTCTTCTTCCGCCTTCTGCTTAAAGAAAAGAAACTGTTGGGGTTAGAAAAAGGCTCCGGTACAACACAGACAAGCATAGACTAACAATTTAATAGAAGACCCATGCATATATTTGTAGCTAGACAAACCATCAATTCCGCACATGTATCTCTCAAAACTCAACTATTTTTGTTTTCTCCAACTAAAAATGAGACTGAAGAAATAAATGTGCAATATAGGATGGCAATGAATGGTAACGGTAAAAATAGCTTCGTTTATGAAATCGCTTTACATATGAAACAAATGGAAAGGATTACGAAACTTAGCAGCTTTAAGCCCCCTACCCCTCTGAGAATTCCCTTCTCCCCTTCATTATATTCTTTCCTAAGACACCACATTGCCCGAGCTAATATCCAACAATTCGGTTTCATATCTTTTGTTGTGTAGGATGGGTTGCCCAGGCGCGCGCGCGCACACACATATATATATATATAGGTAGATAGATATAAGTTGGATGCTAGAACTTCATTAAAGGTTCAAATAATCTTGACTTGGCATTTGCTCACCACGCCCGTCATTTGTTTCAATATCATGTCTAAAATACATGCAGTTGTGGATTTCAAGTAGAAGGGAACAGTGTATATGACATAAGAGAACACAACTGATGCCCATATGTCAAACCTAAGATATATTAATATGGCGTAAACTTTGAGAAAGTTGGTTAGACCAAGTATACGCAATTCCCATCCATATTAGATTCACCCATATTGCAATTCCCATACATGCACACCTAGTTCAAAGCTTTACCAGCGAGAGTTCAAGGAAGATTAGTAGAGTAATGTAAAAACCCAAAATGGCTCTCTTTTCACTGTTACTTGCAATTGTCTTTCCTCAAATTGTGCAAAGTTTTGGTGAAAAGAAGAAAACTCATTTTCTAGAGGCTCTGTTTTGAGTGAGCATAAGACACTATTACTAATTGTAGTAGGTGGATTGGAGTATGTGGTTGCAGAGTAGTGGTAGCTTTGACAAAAAGGGTGACATATTGTTTACAAGCTGGTGGGAGGAAGTCTAATGAAGTAAAACTTAGATGCCTTATCAGAATAACTATTTCCCCAATTTAGTGTATAATATTTGCATTCAATGTTTAAACACAGTCAAACACAGACACCCAGACTGATGTATACCAAATGGAGCAAGTAATCTTCCTTTTGCTTGGTCACAAAATGAGGGAAATGAATTTCCAGCATCCTAAGGAAATTCTCACCCTATGAGAATTATGCAGTTTTTTACTTGCATAAAAAAAATTCTTTATCAGCTGTAGCTAAAATCTAAGATAGGCAACAGCATAGTAGAACGGAATAGCGAGTATATGTTTGACTACGATATGAAACAAGAGAAAAGAATAAAAGAAGGATCCAAACCTTATCAGCCTTCTCTTTCTCAGCTTTCTCTCGCTCTGCCTTCTGCTTTGCCTTCTCCAATCTCTCCTTTTCCATTTTCTATTTATCCAAACAAACAATACATGAATAATCTAGCACAGATTTTTTTTTAATAAGGTAAGAAAATCTAGCACAAAACTTATATCATACATCAAAAAGATAACATATGAATCAAATTCCCTCCAACCCAACTATTCCGGGTCAATATCAGTGTCTCCAAAAGTGAAAAAAGCATAAAAGTACGACAAGGTCCTTGAGGTTTGAAGCAAAAACAAGAAGTGAAACGGGTGCTTCTTTGAATTAAAGCTCATAATTATTGAAAATTAGAAATACTAAACATGTATGAATTTAGTATTATAAGAATCAATTTAAGATTACAACAACTAATCTCAACATCCAATGTACACTAATGTTGATATTGATCCAACTTGTCAAAGTTGAGATTTAAAGAGAAAACTGTTTTTTGTGAGGATTATTGAAGTACATATTCTCTGGGGCGCATGGCTTCACCTATGAAAGCCATAACCCCGCATTTTGCATCGTTTCAATGTTGTAGTAGCGATGGCTTTTAATAACACTGGTTAATGCAATTTAAAACTTAGAGTTAATGCATTTGATTTAGCACAGTCTATTATTTATAGTACAGAACAATTATTTTATATACACATAATACCACATATATATATATATGTATGTCTATAACCTATAGTAATTGTTTTACACACTCATGATTATACACATACATATGCGCGCGCATAGGCACATATCAGGTCCGAGCTGGACGCAGTGAATTCATGATTAGATCCGCCTATTTTCAGGTCAACTAGATAAATCTATCTATATCCATTTTACTCCATTTTTCGAGCACAATCCATTCAAATAGTAAATGACAACAAAAAACACATATATTACGAAAAAAGAAAAGAAGAAAGGGAAAATAATGAGGACCTGAATGTAAATGGTCTCTTGAGCACGTTCTTCTTCGCCGAGGACACGACCTTTACCGTCACTGAAGTAGCGAAGGCCTGAAATGGAGGATCGCTGAGCTACGTTGCTGCTTTCCATTAAACGACGGAGGCCACTGCGTGAAACGACAGATTTCATTGCCATCTTTTTGTCTCCTAGATCACTTGTAGTGTGTAGAAGAAGTCTATTGAACCAACCCTAAGGGTCATAGGCCTTTTGGCAAGATCCTATAGAGGACAGTGAAGTGGGTCCCGTTTTTTGACCGGGTTTTCGGGTTATGGATAAGATAGATTTACTGTTGGTTTTGGGCCTCTGCATTTGGCCCATCAAGTTTTGCGCTCTGATTATTATGGGACTTTTACATGATTAGCCAGGCGGAGGAAGAAACTTATACACCTGTATCCATTTACAAAATTCTCCCCTTAAAAAATGGCACAACATAGTTTTGTACCTTGCATAATTGAGGTATACAATAATAAAAATAGCTGAATCACGTTATTGTATGTGATTAATAGCCTGTTTTAACCAAGCTTCAAAAATCAGCTTATATTGAGACGGACTTTTTCTCAAAAGTGCTTTTTTCTTCTGGTAAACAATTGTGTTTGATTAATTAATTTGAAATATACTTCTGAGCAGCAATTAGTGTTTGACCAAGCTTTTAAAAACTGTTTCTAGGTTTATTTTTATGAAAGTATTTTTCAAAATAAGTACTTTTAGGGGGAAGTTATTTTTTTTTTTGTACTTCTCCAAACCTGCTTCTGTTTTTACACAAAATCACTTTTTGTTTCTTCTAAAAACTTGGCCAATCACTTCAAATTTTGAAAAAAAAAAAAGTGCTTTGGCTTGGAGAAGCTTGCCAAACAGGCTATAAGGTATACAGCATGTGAATTGTATATGCCCTTAAAGGCATAAAACGTATACACCTTTTGGATATTATTTTGGTAAATTTCGTTAATTCCATTGGGTCTAATCATCCCCTCCCTTTGGGTCTCTGTATTAGGCCTATTAAATTTTGCTTTCTGATAGTTTTCCCGCTAGAAATGCCATTACTGATGCTAGTTTTGTTATTGTACTGTATGTTAGTATTGCTACTAGTAGCTTCATTGAGTGTGTGTGGTGTGTGTGTTAGTGGAAAATAAAATAACAATTACAAATTAGTTTGAAAGAATAATTGACTGTTTTTTTTTTTATAAACTGGAAATATTTATTAATAGATACTAAGTAGTAATGGTTTCACGATCCATTGGATCAATACAAAAAGTAGAAAGGCCATGCATGGCGTTAAGGTTATCCATCTTGGCTAAGAGCCTACACCTATTAGTAGATATTGTCTTAACAAAAACATCACCAGATTTGTCCGCCAGCATCATGATTGTGACATAAACTGGTGGGATAGCTATACGATTAAGCTTATTGGCTTCTGCTTTCCTTGCTGCCTCTTTTGCCAAAAGATGTGTCCATTCTAGATATTAATCATCTGCGATTATTTATAAGATAGTCGTAAGTTACGCATCCATGGTTAATAAAGTCGATTACCTATGTTGCATCAGTTTCCACTTCAAGTGGTTATAACTTTTGCTCCCACACAAGTTGAAGGCTATAATAGAGAGCCTGTAATTCAGTGTGGATGGATGATTTTGAGTGGATTTTCATTTGAAAATCCGTAACTCAGTCACCGTTGTTATTCCTCACAATGCCCCTAATACCAGTGTGGTTGTCTCCATATTTGAAGGTTCCGTCCATGTTGAGTTGGTACCAACCCTTTTTAGGCTTATTCCAGTAGACTGGGATGACAATATATTTGTTTGAATTGCTTTCTCGTTCTGTTAGCAATTTGTATTCGGTCGCTTGTTTTAGAACAACGTTCAAAGATACGTCATTAGAGGTGTTATTTATGTTGTTATTGCTTCTATTAATCCATAGATTTCAAATACCGAAGGGGAACAATGTAAACCAGTTGATAAGATTAGTAGGAATGGACATGTTTAAATTAATAAGGTTTTTGAGCTAACTCTCATCATTTATATGAATATTATTAGTATTAAGACCCAGTTTATACCAAAGCTCCTTTGCTATAGGGCAGCTAGTAAAATATGGGTAATATTTTCAGGCTCTTTTCTATAAATTGTGCATAATTCATCAATGTTAATGCCAATTCTATGGAGGTAGTGCCTACATGGTATCCTGTCATGATGGCATAACCAAAGGAAGAATTTTATTTTATTAGGGCAATGAAACTTCCAAATTCATTTGAAGTCCTTATTGGAAACATGATCCTCATCTATCAAACTATAGCAAGACTTGGTTGTGAAAGTACCACTCTCCTTGACCACCCATGATAGGGTATCTGATGAAGCTTCGAGGGGGGAAATAATTGAATGGTTTTTTTCGGTCAGATCTCTAGGTATTGGAAAGGAGATAACATCAAATTTCCAGTCATTGGCATACCTTATGTCTTTAATTGATAGGGAGGATTCATGTTTGTTGAGGGACCCAATGAAGTAATCCCTAAGATTTTTGCTATTTGGGATCCAATTAGAGTTCCAAATATTTAGGGAGGAATTTTGGTTTATAGACCACGAAATGCCTTTTTGACAAATTGACCATCCTTTAAGAAGACTTTTCCAACAAAATGAGTGATGGGAGATAGAACTATTAATATATTTTTTGATTAAAATATCGTCTCAAAGGGATTGAGGTTTATTTATAAGGCATCAAGTCAGGCTGGTAAGGAGGGTTAGATTTTTTTGATTTGGCTTTCCTTAGGCCTATGCCCCCATTTTCTTTATTATTAGTAACTATATCCCGATCAAGAAGGTGTAACTTTTTTTTTGAATTGTTTCTTCCCCATAAATTTTTTTTTTGTATTTTGTCAATAGTCTTGAGTGTTTTGGCGGGAAGAAGGATGTATAGCATATAGCATGTGGGTAAAATAGGGAGTGTGGTAGAGACTAGAGTGAACCTTCCTACTATGTTCATGCTATTGCTTTTTCAAGTAGATAGTTTTGCACACATGTTATCTACAATGTATTGGAAGTCTTTAGGTTTTGGGTGATTTTTCAATATTTGAAAACCTAAATATTTTCCAAAGGAGCTACTACTTCTAATGCCCAAGTAAGAGGAGGTATTCTTAATGCAGTCTTTTGAGCAATTTTTGAGAAGATGATTTTAGACTTTGTGTAATTGATAGTTTGACCAGACATGTCACAAAATATTTCTAGACCATTGCGTATTGCGGAGCATATTTTTTTTGTTAATTTTTCGCATTAAAACTAGGTCGTCTGCAAAAAAATAAATGAGAAAGGGCAGGACCTTTTGGGCTTATTTTAATTGGGAGACGTTGCTTAATATCAACCTGATAGGTAATATATCTAGAAAACATCTTCATGCATAGGATAAAAATGTATGGTGACATGGGGTCTCCTTGTCTAATTCCTCTATAAGGGTTGAAAAAATTCGTTTTCAAGCCATTGACAAGGACAACAATGCTACTACTTGTTATACAAGACATAATAAGTTTGAAGATATTTGGAGGAATATAAAAAATAATAACATTCTATGGATAAAGGATCATTCTAGCTTATCAAAAGCTTTTTTTAAGCCGGTTTTAAGTAACATATTACCAAGTTTCCCCTTTGTTAATAAGAGATCATTTCCTGGATAATGATGATGTGATTAATGGTGGTGTTTGTTATGCAGATATGGATGCAAGGTGTTTGAAGAAAAGCCTAACAGATTGTAGGCGAAGCAGAAAGCAAACTCATACGAAAGAGAGAGTAAGTAACATGCACATTTCTCATTAGAATTTCTTATTCTTGTGTTGTTCAAAATGGTGTGATTCTCTTGTATTTATAATGTACAATGTAACTACTTTCTAACTAACTTAGATTCTCAATCCTAGAAGTAGTTTAAGTCTAGTAACTAACTAATGGAAAGTGGCAGTTATAACAGATTCTGTGAATCTGTATATGAGCTGTATACAGCTGTATAACTGCTTGTGTCATGTGCTGACTGTATACCTGACTGTATATTCATGTATATTGATTGAATATCTTTATTATTTAACACTCCCCCTCAAACTAGGTGGGGGTAAATATGTTTAGGACACCTAGTTTGCTCATAAGGTATTCATGTTGCACCCTGCCAAGTCCTTTAGTTAGTATATCAGCAGGTTGGTCTTTTGTAGGAATGTATTGAGTTGCAATAAGACCTTGTTGTATTTTTTCCCTTATAAAATGGCAGTCTATTTCAATGTGCTTTGTTCTTTCATGGTAAACAGGGTTAGCAGCAATTTGAATTGCAGCTTTACTGTCTGTATAGATGTTAATAGGTAGTTCTGCTCTTGCATTCACTTCTTTGAGTAATCCATTAAGCCATACAAGTTCTGAAATTGTAGTTGCCATGCTCCTATATTCAGCTTCAGCTGAACTTTTGGACACAGTTGTCTTCTTTTTTGCTTTCCAAGACACACAAGAGTCTCCAAACTTAATTATGTAACCAGTAACTGATCT
>ML426950.1:26041-47039 GCA_005239525.1 Nicotiana knightiana | reverse complement strand
ACGATATCTGGACTTACAATCCTATATTACTTGTCGATCACGTATACTTGCGTGTGCGTTTGAACCTAACAAGTTTTTGGCGCCGTTGCCGGGACCCAACAAGTTTTTTGGAGGAAAGATGTTGCTGGTCTTATCGAGTTGCTTAGTAACAGTGATGTCATAAATGAGCTTCCCAAGGAATTCCTTCACTCTCTTCAACCAGTCATTGATGGTCAAGGAGAGGTGTTTTGGAAAAGCTTTTCAAATTGCTGGTGATCCTCTTTTGCATGTCAACGTGACAGAGATTCCTGCCCCTGAAATTGCAAATGTCATTAGTGTGAACTTGGATAAGCGGAATAGAGAACAAATTTTGGACTTGCTGTTTCCAACAAGAGCTGAGTCATCCCACTTTGACATGAATGATATTGAGGTAGTTGGGGGGGTTGGGTCGATGATAGTGCATCTGTTGATGCTCCTAAAGAAATTGAAGAGCAAACTATTTTGCTTACTTATCAAAACTTGAAGAGCAGACTGTTATTAAATAGTAGGAAGGTCTCTTTACTGATATATTGTTTCTCATGTTGATGACTGAAGCTTTTGTGTTTGTCTGTGGATTTCTTTATTATTGCTATGGAAGACAGAGAAGTTCTTAGATGGGGGAGCCATGCTTCATTAAATGGCTTCTATTGTTTGTGTTTCAATTTCCTTATGGTACACTACTTTTTGTACTGTTTGTTCAGTCCTTTCAACTGCAGGTGTTTAGTTAGACTAATTGTATCCCCTGGCCTTCCCTTGTTGTTGATCAACTTTTGTGGTGATTTTATCTTTAGAACTTCTTCCTTCTTTTGATGTTTATTTTTTTCCACCATTGTTGCAGTCATGCTGGTAGGACAGCTATGATGATTGTGTCCTAATCTTCCGCATCCTGTGCATAACATATTGAATCCCTCATAGGTAACCTTTTGGTAGTGTTCTCCTATATAACGTGTGATGTGATTTTAGTGGCTGCTCTATTTGAACTGAAACTGAGAGGAAAATATGTACTAGTGTTCTAAATCTCATCTGATGCCATCCGTTTCTCTATTTTCTCTTTTCCATTATTTAAGAGCTTATCTCCCTTCAAATAATTTTATTTTTTTAAAAGCACCCGTAAAAGTTAAACTCTTTGTTATCCATTTTCTAAGTGGATAATATGGTTCTTATCCATATTTGATTCGTTTTTAAATAGTTCATTATTATAACTATTTCTTTAATCCATTTTTCCACCATTAATACTTTTTCACGGAAAAATCAAAGCCATTAAAGGAGCATGGAAGAAATTAACAAGAGACGATATTGTTCACCTTGTTTTGGCGTTCTTATGAGTAGCAAACCACCTTATAATGATGAAAACCATTTTCATAAAGGGTGGATCAAAAATATTCTTTTATTGTGCGAAAATGATCATTTATATTTTCTATTATACTTTCAATTCATCACTATCCCAAAAAATATCATAAAATTGGTATAAAAATGTCCCTCCACGATTATGACTCTCCACCATGGCAACACCATCCTATGTGGCTTGGTATTTTGGTGAGGTGGACACCATGTGACATGCCACCTCACTACCCTAACCCATTTAGCCCCTTCCCTCATTTCTTCTTTCACTACTGCCACCACCCTCGTCACCGAATTCTTTTCAGGTTGAGTTATTATTTTCTAAATTATATAAATTACATAAGCTGCAAAAAAAATTATTCACCCTCCACTTTAGCACCTTTAATTAAATTAGTTTCTTTTACCTTTAATCGCCGCAACTAAAGCACCGAAAATTATCTTTATCATCATTTTATCATCTCCAATCGTGACCTAAAATCGACAAAGAAATGATCTTGAAGTGCTGGAATCTCGTTGTTTGAACTAATGAATTTGCACTTTGGTAGGGATTATACTATCATATTTAATAATTTGAATAATATCTTCTATTGAGTTCTGGAAAAAAAAATTTGAATGGCCTAATTGATAGTAGTTTTGAGTCGATTATCATAGGTTGAACACTAAAGGTTTTTCTTTGGAAACAATTCTCATATAACTCAACAATTAATTAAGATGAAAAAATTAATTCAAGAACACTTAAGGTAAATTAATCTAGTCAAATAAAGAATATGTAGTAATTAAGCTACTCTTTTAGCAATAGTTACCTGAGACGTTACTGATTATCTGAGATGTTAGGCCAAGCATTATAGCTCATGAATTAGCATCTAGTTATGTCGTTTTTTGCGTCATTTTGGTTCTGGACTCTTAAGTGCAATCTCCCTTCTACATGCCTTTTCATGCATCTATTTTAAACCTCTTTGGGTGAACAATTAAAGTTTTTTTGACTAATCTTTCTTACTCCTGCACTTTGAATGCTATAACATATACTATATCTCTATTGATATTATTGTAATCCCCAGTCCTGACTAATAATGGGGAAAATGAAGGTAAATCTGTACCTTTTTACCCTGGATGCACACATACATACATCGTGAGGAGATTCTGGAAAATTTTTAGTCCACTAAAAGTACTTGCAAACCTGGAACTTCCATGAGATTCCTCAAGCCAATACGAAAATCCTAAAACTCATAAGGAGGAAATAATCGATTAACTTGGGAAAGTGCGGCTTAAGGTACAACATCAGACACCAAAATTTATCAAGGGGAAGATACGAGAATAACGAGAATCTGAATTCTTCTTGTCAAACTTTACCACAGAATTGTTGGGTTATTAAGCTTTAATAAAGCTTAAAACAGGGTGAACGTAAAATGGAGAGAAAATGACCTTGACAAAGGGACATTGTCCCATATTGAAAAAGAAAAAGGTTTTTGATGGGTATATAAACAATTGCTCTTCTTCTAGCTCTTAAAGAGTTGAGAAGAAGGCAAGCCTCGCGCCATCTTCGGTCGAAGCCGAATTGGTCAAATGATTGATTGATTAATTTTTGGACCAAATTTATTTATTAATAGTAAACATTAACAGAAATCCAACGGATTAATATTAATATTAATATTAAATCCAACGGAATATTAAACGTTTTTCCATTATCCGTTTCCAAGTTTTCGGTTTTGTAACTGAAAATTAACCTCCCTCTTGAATTCCCGGTTTATGTTGCGTAAATAGCCATTTATGTTATGACATCTATGCTATGGTTGTTTTACATAAATAGCCATTTTGAAGAGTTGCACCTCTTCTGTTTTCAGCTCAACATTGGCTATAAATACCAATCCAGTCTCTCAGATTTTCCATATGATTTTCTGAGTTCTCCTCCTTTCTTCTGCATACGTTTAACTTCAAAGAAAGCAACAGTAAGTGTGATTTGCTACCAAACTTTGTGTTCGCTGAAACACTGGGGTTTGAAGTACTGCTACACCAGTGTGTAATTCGTTCTATCCTGGGAGGAAATAATCCACAACATTGGATTAGGAGGGGGTTAAATTCCTTAAGGAAACACTGTGAATTCAGTGGACTCAGATTAAATTCTATTTATTTTATATTTTTGTTTATATGTTATTTTATTTTCTCCAAAACTATTTTACAAATACAGTTTACTAACAAGCTTAAGGAATTTACTTTTTGCTTTCTGTATTTGTGTTTTATTTACTGTTTTGGAGATTAAAGTCTTCGTGGCGATTTTCTACTCCACTGGAAAATAAAATCTACATGATTTTCTACTCTAGTAGTTTAAACGTTTGTTTGTGTCATTCTTTTACAGTAATGACGAATGACAACGGAAACCAAGTTGTTCCGATGGTGATTGCCAATGCATCGACAAGCCGAACACCGGCAGAAGAACCTTGAAAAATTTCCCGGATTGATTTCAAGCGGTGGCAGCAGAAGATGTTCTTCTACTTGACTACTTTAAGTCTTTAGAAGTTCATCAAGGAAGATGTTCCTGTTCTGCCCGACGAAACTCCAGAAAATAAACGTTTCCTCGTGACTGAGGCGTGGAAGCATTATGATTTTCTATGCAAGAATTACATTCTTAGCGGGCTGGAGGACGATCTGTATAATGTCTATAGTAATTTGGAGACATCAAAAGAACTGTGGATTGCACTTGAAAGAAAATACAAAACTGAAGATGTCGGGTTGAAGAAATTCGCTGCCGCTTAATTTATGGACTACAAAATGGTAGATAACAAGCATGTTATAGGAATTGCAAGTGATTATTCACGATATCTTTGCTGAAGGTATAATTCGAATTAATACTTATGTTGAAAGTATAAATTTTATTATATTTACTAGTAGTATTTTCATTGAAGGTCTTGTCATCAATGAAGCATTCCAAGTTGTAATGATGATTGAGAAGTTGCCTTCTTTGTGGAAGGACTTCAAAAATTACTTGAAACACAAACGCGAGGGGATGTCCCTTGAAGATCTCATTGTTCGGTTGAAATTCGAAGAAGATAACAAAGCTGCTGAAAAGAAAGGCTGTGGAAACTCAACAATGATGGGTGCAAACATTGTTGAGGATGCTCCTCAGAATAACAGAAAGAGGACGAAGGCTTCTGGACCGAAAAACAACCCAAGCAAGAAGCGGTTCAATGGGAATTGCTACAACTGTTGAAAAACTGGACACAGATCTGTAGATTGTCGTTCTCCAAAGAAAGACAAGAAGAAGGGTCAAGCAAACATTGTTGAAAAGCACAATGATGTTGATGACTTGTGTGATATGCTTTCTGAATGCAACCTGGTGGAAAATCCTAAGGAGTGGTGGATTGATTCTGGAGTCATTCTCCATGTTTGTGCTGTTAGAGAAGCTTTTGCTACATATGCTCCTATTGGACCCGAAGAGACGCTTTCTATGGGAAATGCTGCAACGGCCAAGATTGAAGGATGTGGGAAGGTATTTCTAAAAATTACTTCTAACAAGGTGGTGACTTTGAACAACGTCCTTCATGTTCCTGAGATTAGAAATAACTTAGTCTCTGCTAGACTTCTTGTTAAGAACGATTTTAAGTGTGTTTTTATATCCGATAAGGTTGTAAAGTAAGAATGAAATGTTTGTAGGAAAAGGTTACCTCACTGAGGGCCTTTTCAAGCTGGATGTAATGGTTGTTGAGAATAATAAAAAAATTTCAGCTTCGCCTTACTTACTTGAGTCAAATGAATTATGGAATATACGTTTGGGTCATGTAAATTATAAAACCTTGCGGAAAATGATTAACTTGGAAGTATTGCCTAAGTTTGAATACAACAAATCAAAATGTCTAATATGTGTGGAATCTAAGTATGTTAAACATCCTTATAAGTCAGTTGAAAGGAATTCAAATCCTTTAGACTTAATTCACAGAGGTATTTGCAACATGAAGTCAATACCATCTCGCGGTGGAAAGAAGTATTTCATAACTTTTACTGACAATAGTACTCGATATTGCTATGTTTACGTACTTAATAGTAAAGATGAAGCAATAGACACATTCAAGAAATATAAAAATGAAGTTGAAACGCGACTTAACAAGAAAATCAAAATGATAAGAAGTGATAGGGGTGGTGAATATGAGTCTCCTTTTGAAGAAACAAGTTTAGAATATGAAATTATTCATCAAACAACGACCCCTTACACGCCTCAATCCAATGGATTGCAGAAAGAAAGAATCGTTCATTAAAGGAGATGATGAACACATCGTTGATAACTTCTAGTTTGCCACAGAACATGTGGAGGGAAGCCGTTCTTACGGCTAACGAATACTAAATTGAGTACCCCATAGCAAAACACAATCCATTCCATATGAAAAATGGAAAGGAAGCCCAACTTGAACTATTTTAAAGTGTAGGGGTGTTTGGCAAAAGTGCAAGTTCATAAACCCAAAAGGGTAAAAATAGGACCAAAAACCGTTGATTGTGTTTTCTTAGGATATGCGACCAATAGTAAAGCATAACGATTTCTGGTTCATAAATCAGAAAATCCCGACATTCATAATAATACGATTATAGAATCAGATAATGTTGAGTTCTTTGAAAATATATATCCGTATAAAAAGGAATGTGAGTCGATTGGTGAAGGACATAAACGACCTCAGGAAGAAACAAAAGATAGTACATTTAATCAGGAGGATCCAAGACGTAGCAAACGTCAAAGAACGTCTACTTCATTTGGACCAGATTTTGTGACTTTCTTATTAGAGAATGAGCCTCGAACATTTAAAGAAGTTATGTCTTCTTCGGAATCGTTGTTTTAGAAAGAAGCAGTCAATAGTGAAATAGAATCCATATTGAACAACCATACATGGGAATTAGTTGATCTTCCTCCTGGAAATAAACCGTTGGGTTCAAAATAGATCTTTAAGAGGAAAATAAAAGATGATGGCACTATTGATAAATATAAGGTAAGACTTGTGGTCAAAGGGTATAGATAACGTGAAGGTATTGACTATTTTGATACATACTCTCCAGTTACAAGAATTACGTCCGTACAAACGTTAGTAGCGTTAGCTGCATTTTATGGCCTTGAAATTCATCAAATGGACGTTAAGACGACCTTCTTAAATAGAGAGTTGGAGGAAGAAATCTACATGGAACAACCTGAAGGGTTTGTGGTTTCAGGTAAAGTAAAGAAGGTATGTAGACTTGTTAAGTCCCTTTACGGACTAAAATAAGCATCCAAACAATGGCATGCGAAATTTGACCAAAATGTTGTCAAATAGTTTTAAGATAAATGAATGTGATAAATGTGTGTACATTAAAAATGTTCCAAATCACATAGTCATCATTTGCTTATATTTGGATGATATACTGATAATGAGTAATAACATTGCCAACATAAATGAGACTAAGCGTATGCTAACTGGCAAGTTTGATATGAAGGACTTGGGAGTTGGTGATTTAATTCTGGGGATTAAGACCCATAAGACTCCTCAAGGTCTGGCATTGTCACAATCTCATTATATTAAGAAAGTAGTTGAATTCAGCACTTAGGGTTTAAAGTTGCAAAGACTCCAATTAACGTGAATCTTGCATTAGCAAAGAACAAAGGCCAAAGCATATCACAACTGAATTATGCTCGTATGTTGGGATGCTTAATGTATATCATGAATTGTACACGACCAACTATAGCTTGTGCTATAAGTAAATTGATTTGATACACGAGCAATCCAGGTAAATCTCATTGTATGGTAATGCAACGAGTTTTGGGATATTTAGAACATACTCAGGACTTTGATTTGCACTATAGTAAATATCCTGCGGTGATTGAGGGATACTTTTATGCAAATTGGATCACCGGTTCAACTGATTTTAAGTCCACAAGTGGATATGTATTCACTATTGGTGGAGGAGCGGTGTCTTGAAAGTCGTCCAAACAAACTTGTATTGCCTGCTCTACAATGTAGGCTGAGTTCATAGCCTTAGATAAAGCCGGTGAAGAAGCTGAATGGCTCTGGAATTTCTTGGAAGACATTCCATTTTGGCCCAAACCGTTGGCACCAATATGCATACATTGCAATAGTCAAACGGAAATTGGAAGGGCTGGGAGCGTTATGTATAACCGTAAATCTCGTCATACACGACGAAGACATAAAAGCATTAGGCAATTACTCTCTAGAGGAATTATCATGATTGACTATGTAAAGTCAAGCGATAATGTGTCAGATCCACTTACAAAAGGTCTAACTAGAGAGGTAGTTGAGAAATCATCGAGGGGAATGGGACTATGGCCGAGAATAAGCCATTGTGGCGGTAACTCTACTTAGAAGACTGGAGATCTCAAGATCTAGGTTCAAGGATATCAAACAAAGTCATTAATGACGGTTCAACATTGTCAACTAAACTTTGGTCCATTCTCGTGATGAGACAATGTTCAATACCAAGGATAAAGCATTAAGACTTTTTAATGATTTCTAAACTTGATACGGGGTTTATCAAATAGTGTATCTACAGGATGACACGTTTAGGAATCACCTATGTAAGTGTGAAGTGTTAGACACTTCAAGGAGAATTTTGAAAAGCCAGTTCTCTACGCACTTATGAAACCAGGCGGTGTTCATGGCTGAAACGAACACAACAATGAGAACCAAAGACGGTTAAGGGTTGGTTGTGTGACTTATGGTTTTATAGGTATACACCAAAGTTCGACGGTTCAAATATACCAAATCTATCGATTGACCGAGTATATCCGACATAAGTTCACTACGAAAAGTTCAAAGGAAACCTACTTATCCAGATGCAATTAATCCTTGCTTGCGAATCACATAGTTTTTCATGCATATTTCTGTGATATAGTCATTCCCCATTCATGTGGGGGATTGTTGGGTTATCAAGCTTTAATATAACTTAAAAGAGGGTGAATGAGAAATGGAGAGAAAATGAAATATTTGAGTTTCCCTCCTTGACAAAGGGACATTGTCCCATATTGGAAGAGGAAAAGGTTTTTGATGGGTATATAAACGATTGATCTTCTTCTAGATCTTAAAGAGTTGAGAAGAAGGCAAGCATCACGCCGTCGTCATCGTCGCTCGCTCGGCTCGGCTCGGCTTCGGCTTCGGCTTCGGATTTGGTCAAATGACCGATTGATTAATTTCTTGGACAAATTAATTTGTTAATAGTAAACATTAACAGAAATCCAACAGAATATTAATATTAATATAAAATCCAACGGAGTATTAAACGTTTTTCCATTTTCTGTTTTTAGGTTTTCGATTTTGTAACTGAAAATTAACCTCCCTCTTGAATTTCCGGTTTATTGTTGCATAAATAGCTATTTATGTTATGGCATTTATGCTATGGCCGTTTTACATAAACAACCATTCTGAAGAGTTGCACCTCTTCAGTTTTCAGCTCAACATTGGCTATAAATACTAGTCCATCCTCTTAAATTTTCCATACGATTTTCTGAGTTCTCCTCCTTTCTTTTTAACTTCAAAGAAAGTAACAGTAAGTGTGATTTGCTACCGAACTTTGTGTTCGCTGAAACACTGGCGTTTGAAGTACCGCCACACCAGTGTGTAATTCGTTCTATCTTGGGAGGAAATAATCCACAACCTTGGATACTAGAAGGGGGTTAAATTCCTTAAGGAAACACTGTGAATTCAGTGGGCTCGGATTAAATTCTTTTTATTTTATATTTCTGTTTATATGTTATTTTATTTTCTTCCAAATTATTTTATAATTACAGTTTACTAACCAGAATTCATTAGAAGGTTTCTGTGTGTTTTGAAGTCTCTGACGAGATCGAGTTAAAATAGTAACTGTCTACCTCTGTTCACTCTTTTTTTTTTTTCTTATTTAGTTTCCCAC
This sequence comes from Nicotiana knightiana, assembly GCA_005239525.1. Lineage (NCBI taxonomy): Eukaryota > Viridiplantae > Streptophyta > Magnoliopsida > Solanales > Solanaceae > Nicotiana > Nicotiana knightiana. The sequence goes on along the minus strand of ML426950.1, from coordinate 37,808 downwards.
TCTCGTTTCCATTTATGGTTGTTAAATTTCAATCCAATGCTTCTGTCCTTTTTGTTTCAGGTTGTGCTTGACAAGTTTTGGTTGATGCTGTGGATTTGGTATTGTTACATTTGATGAAAAGAGGGTAATGTAAGATGCCGTTGAAGGAATCAATGGAATGGACTTAGACAGCCATGCTATTACTGTAGACAAAGCTCGGCCTCAACAACGTTCAAGTAGAGATTTTGATGGTGATCAACCTCGTGATCGTGATCGTGACCGAGATCGGGTCGTGATCGTGAATAGCAGAGATGGTGGTGGTCGTGGAGGAGGCGAACATTTTAATTCTGGAGACTCTTGAGCTGGCTGAATTCTTTAAATAATAGTGGTAGGTTTTTTTATTTTTTGAGTTCAGTTATCTGATTTTCACTGTATCATTTAAGGAGCTGATTAAATGTTGATTCTTTCTGATGCAGCTGAAGAGTGAGAAGTCCTACAAGCTGGATGCAAATAATTTGATGTATGTCTACTTGGTGCTGTTTCCCCAGCCTGTGAGCCAACAAAATGGTGGCCTGAAAAATGGATGAGTCGTATGAGCTCATGAAACCTGGATCTTATAAACTACTGTACTATGTCCGTAAATGTTCAATAATAAAGTTTGATTGGGATCCTATGCTTGCGAATTTGAATACGGTCTCACACTTTCGAATGCCACTATATATGGTTGCTGATTATTTGCTTACTTGACCAACGAACCTCTGAAACTTTGCCTTGTGATTGATGAATTGCCTGAAATTAGTACCTTTTTGTTGTGTTCTTTTATAATGTCTTTAGCAGTTAATTGGAATTTAACCGGGGTTCTCAACTGTTTTGATATTAATGTTAAACTTTTGGCTGGCTATTTTGTTCCTTTGGCCTACATGATTGACTCTCTTGTTAGTTTTGGTGCATTTAGATTTATAATTGAGAAAGCATTTTGACGAGCGAGAGTTGGCTTAATTTCCACCAACAATTGTTGCATTGAAGAGGGAAGCGCTTGTTGAGTCTTTTAATTGTATTTTTCTGCTTTTCTAGTTGTGCATTTCTTGGCTCCTATTAATATTTATTTCCCTTGTTTTGCATTCTGTCACGACTCAAATCCGTTAAAAGGTCGTGATGGCGCCCGGACACCACTATCAGGCAAGTCAACACCCAAAAACTAATTAAATCCTTGTTTTTAATATTTTTGAAAACATTTCTTTCCTTACATTAAACAATAAATAATGAACTTCAATGAGTAAATAATGCGTCCTTAACGAATTTAAATACTGAATAATCCCATAGTCATCCCAGAACCCGGTGTCACAAGTGCATGAGCAATTTCTAGGAATTTAAAATGTAATACAACAACTGTCCGAAATACAAATTGGACAGAAAAGAAAGTACAATACTAAGGATGTAATATGGGCCGGGCCCGGACCAAACGGGCCGGGCTAAACGGGTCCGGGTTCTGGCGGGCTTGGGTCAGGCGGGCCCGGACCAAATGGTCCTAATGGGTGAAATCGGCCCACTGTGGACCAGGGCTAAGCGGGCCGGGCCCACGGGCCTAAACAATCCGGGCTATTTTCTTATTCAAGGAAATGCCTTATAATTTTTAATACGACATTTAAAAAAATGACAATATATTTCTTAGTCTTCCTCCCTCAATGGAATGAGCATNCTACATAGTATCCCTAACAAATTTCATAAATCCTTCAAGGTTGGGAGGAACTTCCGTTGGTGGTGGCGGAAAAGAAGCTTGTTCATCACCGCTTCTGGGCGAAGCAGCATCCTCTACAAGTTCCGCTAGCATTTCTTCATAAGCTTCGTCTATCTCCGGTTGTGATTCAGCAAGTCCAAAATTTCTTCTTTCCGAACGGATCCAATCTCTGAAGAGTACTGATTTTTCCAAGCTCTCCCTCATAGACGCTCTATGATCACCGATTTGAAGTCTCGCTTGACTGAAAGCGCTCTCCGATGCCACTGTTGAAGCTTGAATACTTAAAATATCTCGAGCCATCCTTGAAAGAACCGGATAGTGTTTTTCTTTGTCCTTCCACCATTCCAAAACATTGAAGGTGCCGTTGGGATTCTCTGTTTCAAGTCCCTACGACAAATAAACTTGAAGCTCATTTAGTTATAAACTATCACCAATATTATCACCTTGAGAACCCCTGAACCCCGTCCAAGAACTAAGTGCTTTTAGTCCCACAAATCTTTTAGATGACTGCGAGCTAAACGAGGTAGGAGTTGGAACATCTGATCTAGCATGATCTAATGCAACTTNTCCTAATTTCATGGTAGGATTTAACATGGCTGCAACACCATAAAGAGGGGGGATAGGGAAAAAATATTTTTTAAACTTATCTTTCATATCATCAATAGCACGTTGGTAAACTACCCCACCCTATGAAAATTGAGTAAATAATTCTGCAAATGCTGAAATATAAACTAAACAGTTAGAAATAGTAGCATAATATTACCCAGATAATTCATTTGTAGCAACATGAAAATGTTCTAAAAAATCTAGAAGAATTTTAACATTATCTCAATCTTGATTTGTAAGATGCTCATCATCATCATCATCGCCACCACCAACACGAGCATTAGATGTTGCGCTTATTGGGTTTCTATATTCATATGCAACAACTAAACTTTCATACAAGTAATTCCATCTAGTTGGACAAGGTTTACGAACCTTTCTTTCTCTAAGGCCAAATTCATCACATTTTTATCTTATTCTCTGACTCTACTTCTACGGTTTGAATAAAAAAGCCAATGAAGAGCGAATTTAACCTTTGCAATTTCAGCATTTAAAGTTTTCAGACCATCACCGACGATTAAATGGTAAATATGACAAATACATCTAACATGAAAAATATTACTAAATGCAGGACTTAGTGTAGTTGTAAGAAAGCCTATAGCATTAGTGTTACTAGAAGCATTATCCATTGAAACTGACATTATTTTATCTCTAATGCAAAAATATCTACAAATATATGCAACTGTCTTAGCAATAAACTTACATGTGTGACTTGAAGTAATTATTCTATAAGCAATAATGTGCTTTTGCATTATCCATTCCTCATCAATACAATGAGTAGTAACAGTAAGATAATCACAATCATTACCAGTCCTACCAATATCAGTAGTAATAGAAACGCGATTACTAATATGAGTAAATAAATAGCGCAAATATTGTTCATATTCATGTTTATATTTATAATATCAGCATTTACGGTTGTGCGAGGCCATACTTTATAAGTAGGATTAAAATTCTTTTAATATAATGGACAAAGTGAGGGTTAGAGGGAAAACTATATGGTAAGCACATAACAGTAACCATTTTTGCCAATTCTTCACGATCTTTATCTGGATCGTAATACAAAATGTCACCGATAATAGTGTTAATTCCCGGTTACACTAGATTTGAACCGGTATTAGGGTTAACCTGAGTACCTACACTTGTCCCCTCTTGCCTAGCTTTCATTTGAAGTAATCTAGTTTTATCATTAGGGTGTTTCATTATGTGTCTGGTCAAACTACCCGTACCGCCATGGTCTCTAGTAAATTTATGAGACATCAAGAGCCCACAAGTTTTACACTTAGCCTTATTTTGATCTCTTAGTTGAGTAAAAAAGTGCCAAACAAGAGATGTTTCGGACCGTTTAGAAGGTTTTCTATTAAAAATAGGGGTTAATATAGGAGGATCAGCCGGGGCATCTTTTGGATTATTATTAGTTTGGTTAGTAACAGGACTAGTAGGTGTATCATCTAAATCCGGTTGTGTTTCATCTAAATCAATATTTTCCTCATCCTTTTCATCGATAGTTGGATTACCATAAAGAGCATTTATATATTCATCATTTAATTGTGAACCTGGTGTAAGATCATGTATAAATTAACTATCGGTAAATTAAAAACAAGGGTTATCACTATCAAGAATAACAGGTGGAGGAGGACAGGTAACAGGTCTGGGTCGGGGAGCCGGGGGAGGAGTAGTAGCTTGGCCACTAGATTCATCGAATTTAGATTTTCCCTTTCCCTTACCACCAAACAATTTTTTCAAAGTCAAGTCCATATTAATTATAAGCAAAAACAAATTAAACAAACAAAACTACAATGATGTTCTATACGTCAATACCACACAAGAGGGGGGTGATTTGTGTGGTGTCCAATTTTTGAGTGCAGTCTTTATAGAAGAACCTGGTTTTTCTTGGTGTTTCAACTTCTACAGTTTGCGGAAAAGTAATTGCAGAATTTAAAGAACACAACAATTTTTACGTGGAAAACACCTGGCTCAAAGGTGAAAAAACCACGACCTACTTCCCAGTAGGATTTTCCCAAACTCTTCACTATATCAACGAGCCAAACAGCATTTACAAAATAAACTCTTTTGTAAACCTAAGGACTAACTCCAATCCCTTTGTGGCAAACTAGCCTCTAGCTATTTGTGACAAACTTCAAGTTAACTCTAACTTGAACAGTGTGTACCTATTTCAAATGCTTCTAGATAAAGCTGAAAGATACAATATGTAATCACCTACTACAAACAACTAGACTCAAAAGACAACAGATGGAACTGGTTCTTCTAGCTGGTTCAAGTAGCTTTTGTGTCGCACAAGGATTCTGCTTGCCAAATTGCTTTGGTAATTTTGCTTTCAGTTCTTATTTCACTTCTGTGTTTGTGTGTTGTTTCTTCGGCAGGAATGCTTCAACATTTTATAGAGTCAGTAGTTGAGACATTGTTGTTCAGTTCCAATAAAACTCTTCCTTGGTGGAAGAGTTTGAGTTTATCTCAACTTCCTTGATCTCGATTATGTCCTACCTGAAATCGAACCCCATCTTCTTATCAATTTGCAACATTTTCGCTTAGGAGATAACCTCTTAGTTCACAGATAATGTTTATCTCCTGTGCATCGACGCTTCTCGTGCCAATGGGTCTGTTTGACTATGTTTGCCCTTATGGGCCTGGTTCAACTGGGTTGGCATTTATCAATCTTCAAAACCATGCAATGACTTGATTCAACAAATTCCCCCTTTTTGATCATGACAAACTCTGTGCTTAACCCTGTACATACTTCAATCCAAAATATACACTTTTTATGGATTTAAGCATTCATCATAGAGAGACCAGGTTCATTAGGTTATAAATATCACAAAAAGCATTGAAATTTTGAAAGCACATATCTTCCCATCATCGAAAAGTTGCAAAATGATAAACTTACTAGATATATTAACAATTACTCATGGCCATTGAGGCAACTGCAGATGCAAATCATGAATTAATCATCAAAGGAAACCAATCAAATGTAAGCTATTTAAGAAATTGAGACAAAATCAATAACCAAACAACAACATTCATTGGTTAGACAGCAGAGCAAGCACAATACACAAAAGGAATTAAGAACAGTCGCACCCATGAGCAAAACAGAAAACAAAAAGCAGAACAATCCCAAACTGGGTCATAGAGGGGGGTTTTGGAGGCACTGGACTCCTAAGGCTGGGAAGGGGTAGAGGAGGTTGTGGTATTGGCTTGAAGAAGAGAGAGAATTTGATGAAGAACACCCTCATTCTTCTCCTTTTCTTTGGCTAATTCAGCTTTGAGAGCATCCCGCTCAGCTTCAACCTCAATAAGGCGAGATTTCAAACGAAGGATCTCCGCACCCTTGATCTCACCGTCCTACACAAGCGTCCTGACCTTGATATTAACAGGTAGTTTCCTAGATGAACCAGGTTCATCCTCAGGAATATTAACAGTGTAGTCACAGGTCAGTAGCGTATTCTTCCCAAAGTAGTCCTTAGCAGTAGCCATTTCAGTGTTCTTCACTGGAACCTTGAAGTGAGCAAGCACATAAGTCAGGATAAACCCATTAGGTATAGCATGTGCCTTGGCTCCATTCACAACCCTGTCCAAGAGCTGGATGATGAAGGCAAGCCAATTGATCTGTTTACCCCTATACAAGCACTCCATGAGCGTGAGATCCATGTAGCTAGCAATGTGCCTTCGCTCTTACCTAGGAAGCAGAAATTTTATCACAAACTCGAAGAACAGTTTGTGATGAGGCCTCATCTCACTCTTAAACACTGCCTTGGGCTCCAGTTCTTGCTCATTCTCACATAAGGACCTTGTGATTTGAAGATCTGAGGGAAAATCATCCAGATTAGGCCACCTTTGTCTTGTGTAATCATCATAACCCTCAAAAGGGATATGCAATATATTTCCCAACTCCTTTGCATCAAACAAAATCTCAATCCCTTGAACCTTGGAAGATACTCTGCCATCTTTGACAACTGCGTTGTCCATAAATTCAACCAATTCATTCCTAGCCAGCCTTCCCTCAAGGTGAAAAACCATGTCCTTCCACCCTTGCACATCCAAGGTATCCAATAGGAAAATCATCCCTGACTCCCCAAGGTCTCTAAACAGCTTCCCCTTCAAGATAATACGCTTACCAATCATTGTGAGTTTGTCAGTCTCCTCACCAGACACTTCCTCTTCTTCTCTACTCCATTCCTCATCACCAACTGTATTTACTTTCTTTGACACAGACCTAGTCCTCTTTGCAACTGTTGAGGGTGTGACAGACACAGATGCTGACTTCTTGGAAGAAGCCTTAGCTTTCTTGGGTTTTGGTGTATCAACCTCAACTGGTGTTGGTTGCTCCTTCTGATGGACCAGGTCCATCTCATCGTCATCAACATGAAAGGCCTCAACAAGCTCTCCAACTTTTGCCTTTCCCTTGGCAGACTTCTTTTTCTTGCTCTTTCTCAGAGCTTTTTCCAATTCTTCTTCTCCTTGCCTAACTGTGCTTCTAGTAACACGACTCTTTGGGGCAGGAGCATCAACATATGATGAAGCTTTCCTCTTCTTGGTTGGAACCGGGGTATTAGTTTTCTTGGATTTTGGAGTTCTCTTCCTTTTGGGATTGTAGGACTCACCCAACTTTTTCATCAACTCAGCCAACGTTTCCTCAATAGATGAACCAGGTTCATCTACTGCTTGTTGTATACTTTCCAGACATGCTGCTACTTCCCCAGAATTGCTTCCCCCTGAAACTTTGACTCCTTCCTCAACAATCACAGGAGCGGGGCCACCAATAGCCAGAGTGGCACCTTCCTTCCCAGATCCCCTTTCTGAATTGCCTTCTCCCTCTCTCTCAATGTTTATGTTTTTCCTAATTTTTCTTCGCCTATTCGGTACCTCTACATCCACTATTGACCCAATCAAGATAAACCTGTTTTCAGCCATTTCATTTGAAGACCCAACTTCAAGATTTCCCTTTTCAGTGTCTGATGAACCCGATGCTTCGTCCTCATTTGCAGATTTGAAAGACTCGCTGGAAGATTTAGAGTCTTGGACATTGCTGTCTTGAAGCATCATATTCAATTTTCCAGCATGAGAACCAGAGGCAACTATTTCCTGGCCAACATCTTTACTCTACGTTTTCTGGGGGCTGGAGGTGGGCTAGGTGTAATGGCTGGGACTGATTTGGGTGAAGGAGTGGGTTCAGGGATAGATTAAGGAACTGGAGGATTTTGGGGGGTTGAAGACCTGGTTGGAGAATGTGAGTTGTGTATCGATGGAGAATTTGAACCAGTGTCATCAAGACCTACCTCGTAATCAGGTGTGGTTGATGAAGATGAAGCAGGGGGTGGTGTATAAGACATTGTTATGAAGATTTGGGGAGAGAAAAATGTTGATCGCTTTGGTATAAGAGGAATGATGAACTTGGTTCGACGCTTATGCTTTTGAAGAGGGGAGGTAATGATGTCCTTTTAAAGATGTGGTTATTAATTATACAACGTGCATAGTTCTTGGTCAAGTGGGAGTCTAATCGATGTAGGAGTGTTAGTGATTAGACGGTTATAACTCTCTAAATCTAGGCTAATTAAGGTTCAATGGGGCACTTTGAAACTGGTTCATTTTGGGATAAGTACTGAGAATTTGAAATGAACCAAATAGACAGAGTCCTGCTCATGTGTGACTATAATTATTTCAATAAGTGTATGGTGATGAGCACGTACCTTGTCATCCAGATGAACCTGCAGCAATGAACCAGGTTCATCGTGTTATAGTCTTTAATTTTCCTCAATTTACAAAGATAGAAAAATATCATTAGTAGCTAGGGAATCATATTAATACATGGCAAAAGAGTATGGCAGTAAAGTCATGATACTGAGCAATGATTAGTTTGGTTAGCTACCTATTTTAGTGTTTTTAGACAAAAAAAATCATTTTTGTTTTTCAATTAGGTGATCTTAATCATCCCTAATTCCAGCATGTTTCTCTCAAAATGCTCCCTACTTAGTGCCTTAGTGAAGATATCAGCAATTTGTTTGTCAGTAGCACAGAACTCGATTGAGATCATTCCTTTTTCATAGTTATCTCTTAGGAAATGGTGTCTGGCATCTATGTGCTTGGTTATCTTATGATGAACCGAATTCTTCGTCATGCTAATTGCACTAGTGTTGTCACAGAAAATAGGAATGCATCCCTCTATACCAAAATCCATGAGTTGTTGCTTGATCCATAGCAACTGAGCACGCATGAGGCTGCATCCATATATTCAACCCCAGCAATAGATAAGACTACTGAGTTTTGTTTCTTTGTGGCCCAAGACACAAGGCAAGAGCCCAAAAAGTGATCCATGCCTGAGGTACTTTTCCTGTCAACCAGGAAACCTGCATAATCAGCATCAGCATATCCTACAAGGTCAAAATTACTACCTTTAGGATACCAAAGACATAAATCCGTACTGCCCTTCAGATATCTCAGAATTCTCTTCACTGCAGTTAGATGGGACTCCTTTGGATTTGCCTGAAACCTAGCACACAGTCCTACACTGAACACAATATCAGGTCTGCCGGCAGTGAGATATAATAAAGACCCAATCATCCCTCTGTATAGTTTTTGATCAATGGATGATTCATCCACATCTAATTTTGTAGCTGTGGCTATAGGGGTGTCACTTTCTTTTGAGTCTTTCATTTTAAATCTTTTGAGTAATTCTTTCACATATTTTTATTGATGGATCATTGTTCCATTTGAGTTTTGCTTGATTTGCAAGCCTAAAAAGAAGTTTAGCTCACCCATCATACTCATCTCAAACTCACTCCCCATAAGTTTAGCAAATTCCTTACTCAATTTATCAGAGGTTTCCCCAAATATGATATCATCTACATATATTTGCACAACCAGTAGATCCTTACCTTTTTCCTTTAAGAACAAGGTACTGTCAATTTGACCTCGTTTGTATCCATGTTCTAGCAGGAATTTCGATAGCCGCTCATACCATGCTCTTAGTGCTTGCTTGAGTCCATACAAAGCCTTGTCAAGTTTTTATACATGGTCAGGTGTCTCCTTGCTTTCAAAACTTGGATGTTGTTTGACAAATACTTCTTCCTTTAGATAGCCATTGAGGAAAGAACTTTTTACATCCATCTGATGGTGAGTGAATTCCATGTGTGCAGCAAATGCTATAAGAAGTCTGATTGCCTCCAGTCTTTCCACAGGAGCAAAGGTCTCATCATAGTCAATTCCCTCTTCTTGACTATATCCTTGGACAACTAGTCTGGCCTTGTTTCTTGTAATCGTTCTGTCCTCATCGAGTTTGTTCCTAAAGACCCACTTTGTGCCAATCACTGATCTGTCCAGTGGTCTGGGTACCAAGTTCCATACTTGACTTTTTTCAAATTGATTCAGCTCTTCTTGCATGGCATTTACCCAGTCAGCATCCTGTAAAACTTCAACAATATTCTTTGGTTCGATTAAGGGTAGAAAGGCATCAAATGCACACAGATTTTTCAAGGATGATCTTGTTTTGATTCCGGATGTCAAATTTGTTATGACGTTCTCAAGAGGATGAGAGTTTTGATATATGTGTGGTTTGAGCACCAATTGTTGTGGAGCAGGATCAGGGCCAAGGTCCAGAGTGATTTGTTGTTGAGTTCCCCCTGTCATGTTGCTTGGGGTAGTTGGACCTGGTCCATCATCTGTTCCATCTTCCATAATTGCTTCAATTTGTTCACTGCTTCTGACCAGTCCAAGCTCCTCATTTTCTGGTTCCTGTCTCTCAGAAAGAGTGTTAGTTTCATCAAAAACTACATGCACACTCTCTTCTAGACACATAGATTTTTTGTTATATACTTTATAAGCTTTGCTATGTGATGAATATCCCAAGAATACTCCCTCATCACTTCTGTGATCAAATTTACCTAGGGAATCCTTGCCATTGTTGTGCAAAAAGCACTTTCATCCAAAGCCCTAAGGTGGGATATGTTGGGCTTTCTCCCTTTAAGTAATTCATAAGGAGTTTTCTCTACTAGTGTTCTGGTCATGCATCTATTTATTATGTAGCATGCAGTGTTTATTGCCTCTGCCCAGAAGCTATGGGGTAGTCTGCTAGAAAGAAGCATGGTTCTAGCCATATCTTCAAGAGTTTTGTTCTTTCTTTCAACAACCCCATTTTGCTGTGGGGTTATAGGGGCAGAAAAGTTGTGATTTATACCATGTTCATCATAGAATTCAGCAAACTTTGCATTCACAAATTCAGTACCATGATCAGATCTTATTGATGCTAGTTGATTTCCTAACTGTTTTTGAGTTTTTCTGAAAAATGAAGTGAACATATCAAATGCTTCATCTTTAGATGTTAGAAATAAGGTCCAAGTGAACCTTGAGTAATCATCAACTAGCACCATTACATATTTCTTACCACCTCTGCTCAGAGTTCTCATAGGACCACATAAGTCCATATGAACCAGTTCCAACATCCTGGTGGTACTGACCATTTTCTTACTTTTGAAAGAGGATCTTACCTGCTTCCCCCTTGCACATGCCTCACAAACTTTGTCTTCCTTGAACTTAATGTTAGGAAGCCCTACCACTAAGTCCTTAGAGACTAATTTGTTGAGCTGATTTAGACTTGCGTGACCAAGTCTTTTGTGCCAAAGGAGGGGATCACTGTCCAACACACTTAAGCAAGTGAGTTCATTTTCTGATAGTGTGGACAAGTCTATGACATAGATGTTATTCATTCTTTTTCCCTGCAAAACAATCTTGTCAGTAAGCAGGTTAATCACAAAACATTTTGTGGAAGTGAAAACAACTAGGTTACCTCTGTCACACAATTGTGACACACTGAACATGCTATATTTCAAGCCATCTATCAAGTACACATGTTCAATGGAACGTGTGTCATCCTTACCTACCTTACCAACCCCGACATTTCCTCCTTTGAGGTTTTCAAGTGAAAGGAATTGTTCCTTGTTCCCTGTCATATGTTTTGAGCAACCACTATCCAAGTACCAAATTTGGTTGTTTCCTCTCACTTGAACCTACAAAAGGAATCAGGGGTTAGTCTTAAGAACCCAAACTAGTTTGGGTCTTTTTCTATGAGAGAACAGATGAATTAAGCTTTTTCTGGCCCAATTTGGTAACCAATTTTTTCTTTTAACAAAGCTCTCATTTCTTCGACTGGCCTGCTCTTTTGCAGTACAGTCAGTTTTGTAATGACCAGTCTTACCACAGTGGGTGCAAATTTTATTCTCAGGGAGAGTGAGATACTTGCTTTTAGGATCCCACTTGGACAATTAACTCCCAAAGCCAATTCCTCTCCGGTTGCTACTATGATTTTCTTGAAGCCATGTCAAGGCATCAGAGGATTTATTCCATTTACAAGTTCGATCTAATTCATGTTTGACTTTACCAAGTTCTTCTTTAAGTGTCCTTATCTGTTCATCCTCAGTATACATCTTATCTTTTAGT
>ML426950.1:0-25995 GCA_005239525.1 Nicotiana knightiana | reverse complement strand
TGTTTTTCTTTTCAGATTCACTTACTCTGATTTCCAGGTTCATGCATTTTGCTTTTAGCATTGCACACTCTTTAGAGAGTTGTTCTTTCTCTTTGGTTGTTTCTTCGGAATCATCCATGAAATCAAGTAGTAACTCAGAAAGTTTTTCTGTAGATAGGAACTTTATTTTGTTTTTGAGATGGGATATACTTACCTTTGGTTATTCATATGATTCCTCATCGGATTCGCCAATTTCCATGAGTGCCTGTTCTTCATTCTCACCATCTTCTGATTCTTCATCTGCGCTTTCCCCTAAGCAGCAACCATATCTTTTGTTGTGGTTTTCTTGGGTTGGACCAGTTCCTTCTTCCTGTTAATTCTTTCAAACTTATCCTTTTTCCATTCCACTTCCCACTGAGGACAGTTCTTGATATGGTGATCAGTCTTTCCACACTTGTAGCATTCTTCGTTGGTTAGCCTTTCTGGAGTTTTTGCTTTGTTGTAGTTTCCACCTCTAGAGATGCCCTTCTTCCTTATGAGAAGTTTCTGAATTCTTTGGTAATAATGGCCATCTCATCTTTCTCCATATCTGCTCCCTCAGTAATTCTCAGTGCTAGACTCCTTTCCTTCTTTGGAGCATCCATTTTCATTGTCTGCCTTCTAAGTTCATAGGCAGTGAGGTTTCCAATTAGCTCGTCCAATCTGAGGGTTGCCATATTTTTGGATTCCTGGATAGCAGTGATTTTACTTTCCCAGGAAATTGGTAAGACCCTTGTCATGATCTTCTCTACCCTGTCCTCTTCAAGAATGACTCTACCAAGAGACTTAAGTTCATTGGTCAGAGTTGTGAACCTTGTGTACATTTCTTGAATTGTCTCTCCTTCTTTCATAGTAAAGTTTTCATACTGAGAGTATAGTAGAGCACCTCTTGATCTTTTCACTTGAGGTGTTCCTTCGGGAGCTACTTGTGAGGTATCCCAGATTTCTTTGGCAGTGGTGCAGCTTTGAATCCTACTATACTCGTCTGGACCTAGTCCACAAACTAGCCACTTTTTGGCCTTAGCATTTTTCTCCCATTTCTTCAGATCCTCAGCAGTGCAGTCAACTCTAGTGTTTGGTACATCTTCTCCTTCAGCAGTCTTCTTCATAGTGGCTAGAGGACCATCAGTGGTTATGTCCCAAAGTTCATAGTCTTCTCCAATCAAGTGATCATTCATCCTCTTCTTCCACCAGGAGTAATACTAGCCATTAAAGAGTGGTTGCCTTGTAGTTGATTGACCCTCCCAGTTTCCAGGTGGTGCACTCATTTTGATTCTTTCCAATGTGTTAGCCTTTTTAAGGATAACTCGCTCTGATACCAATTGATGTTTTATATGTCAATACCACACAAGAGGGGGGTAATTTGTGTGGTGTCCAATTTTCGAGCGCAGTCTTTATAGAAGAACCTGGTTCTTCTTGGTGTTCCAACTTCTACAGTTTGCGGAAAAGTAATTGCAGAATTTAAAGAACACATCAATGTTTACGTGGAAAACCTGGATCAAAGGTGAAAAAACCACGACCTACTTCCCAGTAGGACTTTCCCAAACTCTTCACTATATCAATGAGCCAAACAACATTTACAAAATAAACTCTTTTGTAAACCTAAGGACTAACTCTAATCCCTTTGTGGCAAACTAGCCTCTAGCTATTTGCGACAAACTTCAAGTTAACTCTAACTTGAACAGTGTGTACCTATTTCAATTGCTTCTAGATAAAGCTGAAAGATACAATATGTAATCACCTACTACAAACAACTAGACTCAAAAGACAACAGATGGAACTGGTTCTTCTAGATGGTTCAAATAGCTTTTGTGTCGCACAAGGATTCTGCTTGCCAAATTGCTTTGGTAACTTTGCTTTCAGTTCTTATTTCACTTCTGTGTTTGTGCGTTGTTTCTTCAGTAGGAATGCTTCAACATTTTATAGAGTCAGTAGTTGAGATGTTGTTGTTCAGTTCCAATACAACTCTTCCTTGGTGAGTTTGAGTTTATCTCAACTTCCTTGATCTCGATTCTGTCCTACCTGAAATCGAACTCCATCTTCTTATCAATTTGCAACCTTTTCGCTTAGAGATAACTCTTAGTTCTAGATAACCTCTTAGTTAACAGATAATCTCTTAGTTAACAGATAATGTTTATCTCCTGTGCATGGACGCTTCTCGTGCCAATGGGTCTGTTTGACTATGTTTTCCCTGATGGACCTAGTTCAACTGGGTTGGCATTTGTCAATCTTCAAAACTATGCAGTGACTTGATTCAACATATAATATTAAAACTTATGAGTTGGAACAAGTTTACCGAATTGACGAACAACTTCTTGAAAATTGTATAATGTTGAAGACTTGAATACTTCAATTCACCAACTTCACAATTTTTCACAAATTGCAATAATAAAGTAAGCAATTATAGAAGAAAATTAGAGAAAGATTGATGATTTTGTGATTAAAATGAAAGAATGAGGGGGTATTTATAGTTGAGAATATGGAAAAAGTGTAATTATAAAAAGTTTGGGATTAAAATAAAGTTTGGGGGCCAAATGGCTATTTTTAAAAATGTCAAACGGCTAAATTAAAGGGCCAACGGCTAGATTTTAAAATTCTGACTGTGGGCCATTTTTAAATTTAAAAAAAATTATATGGCCCGTTTGGCCCGGTTGAACCGGCCCAGCCCTCTGCCGGTCCCGGGCTAAACGGTCCCGGGATCACGGTTCCAAAATAAAGGCCCACCCCATATGGGCTCTGAGGCCCGCCAAGACCGGACCCGCCACAGGCCGGCCCGTTTATCCCACAAGCCCACATGGACCGCGGGCCCCGTCCGGTCCTGGGTCAGGCCCAGACCACCTGCCAGCCTTATACAATACTCTGAAAGACACTCTGCTGGTTGCGGGTCGTCTCGAGAGATGCAACTCACCTAAGTCTCTGTATCAACCATGCCGCTGGGCCCAACGAGGCCACTAGACATATGTATTCCTGTGCAATAAAAATGCATAGCAAGTGTAGTATGAGTACAAAAATAACGTGTACCCAGTAAGTATCCCGTATAATCTCGAAGAAGTAGTGAGTAGAGGTCGACTCCGACACTTACTAGTGATCCAACAGTAATGTACTAATAATATAATTGGCCGTAGACTTCATTAAAAACAGCAGTAAACTTAAGGAAATTATGAAAACAAGTAAACCATCCTTTTGATAACAAGGGATTCCTAAATTTGTTTTTATCATTTAACAATTTATCTCAGGCCAAGGCGGTAATATCATTATCCATAAATTTGCAAGGCAAGCAATACAAGCATGCACAGATCATGTCGAGGTCGTACGACCCGATCCAACAATATTTAAATTGTGCACTGCCAGAGGGTCGAATGGCGAGAAGCATAGATGCATCTATTCAATCTACCGAGGCATTCGGCCTGTTCCATAAAAGATAAACATATTCAAACAGTCAGTCAAGAATTCATCAAGGGACAATTATCCAAAGAAAGGGCAAATTTCTCTTTTGAAAATCAAGAAAATGATGTTTAGCCTTTTAGAAATGTATTTACCAAGTTCGATATGATTAAGCCTTTTAAATTGTCAATAAAATTACAAGTACGGCAAGTAAAGCATGCTTTTGGGTCCTAGGCTACCCGGACATAAGCATAATTAGTAGCTACGCACGGACTCTCGTCACCTCGTGCGTATGTAGCCCTCACAAATAGAAGCACATATTTACTTATTTCACCTATGGGGTCAATTCCCTCTTACAAGGTTAGAAAGGAGACTTACCTTGCTCTGAAGTTCCATAACCGGCTTCCAAGCCTTTTCAACAACTCTAACCGATGCTCATTGCTCCAAAACTAGTCAATAAATGTGCAAACCTATAAAAATATACTCTAGTACTCACGACAATTCAATTTAAACAATTTTCCAACTCCGCTCGAAAAGTCGATAAAATCACCCTCGGACCCATATGCCCGGATTCCGAAAATTTTAGAAGTTAAACTTTACCCATAACCTCACGAACTCAAATATATAATTTTTTCCAAATCTCATGTCCAATTTCGTGGTTAAAATCCAAAAATGTCAATTTATAGGTTTTCTACCAAAACCCCAAGTTTTAACTAATTTTTCATGAATTTCCATGTTAAAATATATATATAATCCAACTATTTAACTTGCAATATGTGGGAATCACTTACCTTGACATGGATGATGAAGATGGAGCTCAAAAATCGCTCCTAGGTCCGCTCCCATGGAGGAAATGAGATGAAATGAGCCAAACTCATTTTTGCAAACTTATACACTGCACAGGCGATCCTTCATCGTGCTCGCGAGCCCCCCATCGCGTTCGCGATAATCAAATTTCTCAAAAGTCATTTCCAAACTCTTCTTAGACAGCCTCTATTATAATGGCCATACCTTTTTGTACAAAACTCCAAATGACCAATGCTTTGATGTTTTGAAAACTAGACACAAGATTTAAAACTTTTTTTGTTTAATTGAGAGATATAAGCTGCCAAATTCAGCCCTGTGCAACACAAATGTCTTCTTCATCTTCCCGGACAGCCTGTGTCTACTAGCCATAACTTTTTATACACAAATCCAAATACAAAATGATTTACCTTTATGAAAACTAGACACAAATGGCTAAAAATGTCGTTTTAGATCATCTCCAAATTCCTTATAGATTGTGCGATATGAGCCTCCGAAGTCAGACCTGCGTAACAGAGATTTTCTTCTTCGCGAACACGAAAAACAAAATCCCTGAAGCCAAATCCTTCTTCGCGAACGCGAGAGGATCCTCGCGAATGCGAAGAACAACACCAGACACCAGCATCAGCTATTGCAAAACAGCCCAAAATGATCTGAAACCCCCCTGAAACACACCCGAGGCCCCCGGGGTCCAATCACACAAATCAGTCCCATAACATAACACGGACCTGCTCAAGGCCTCAAATCACATCAAACAACATCGAAATCATGCCCAATTCAAGCTTAATGAACTTTAGAACTTCAAACTTTTACATTCGATGCTGAAACCTATCAAATCACGTCCAATTGACTTCATATTTTTCACACAAGTCACATTCGACGTTACAGACCTACTCTAACTTCCGGAATCGGAATTCGACCCCGATCAAAAAGTCCACTTCTAGTCAACTTCTTAAGACCTTCAAATTCTAACTTCCGCCAAATGGCTCCAAAATGACCTACGAACCCCAAATCCACTTTCGGACGCGCTCCCAATACCAGAATCACCATACGGAGCTATTCCCAGACTCGGAATCCCAAACGGACATCGATAACAATGAAATGCACTTCAACCCAAAATTATGAAATTCTTTCAAAATTCCAATCTTCCACTATAGGTGCCGAAACGCTTCCGGGCTATCCAAAACCCGATCCGGACATACGCCTAACTTCAAAATCATCATACAAACCTACTGGAACTTTCAAATCCTGATTGTGAGGTCGTTTACTCAAAAATACAACCTTAGTCAATTATTCCTACTTAAAGCTTCTGAAATGAGAATTTTCTCTCTAAACCAACTCCGAACCTCCCGAAATTCAATTCCGATCACGCGTACAAGTTATAATACCTGAAGTGAAGCTGCTCATGGCGTCAACCCGCCGAACGACGCGCTAGAGCTCAAAACAGGTCGGGTCGTTACATTCTCTCCCACTTGAACATATGTTCGTCCTCTAACGTGCTACGAACTGCGCTGGAGTTGTCTGAAATTATTGTTTAACACTTCGTGAACCTACCCGTGCTACCACAACTCAGTTGAGCACATTAGCTCGATCCAATCTGAATATACCCTCTTTCATTTAGGCAAATAAGCCTTAGAGCCCTGTTCCAACATCCGGAATTTCTCTAACAGGCCTGCTTCCAACATATGAATGTTGTATCAATCACCACACAATGTACCGGGACATGACTGCACACCCTTGCTGAATTCACACCACGCACCACATCGTCCACAAGACCATAATAACACTTTCTAATCATAATAGCCGACATTTCCCGAATCTGATGCCTGCAATGCACTCCATGACATATATAAGTCATGATCTGACGCTTTGCAATACCGCCACGACGGAGGAGATGCGTAGAAAGTCATAACCAATGCCAAGTCAACAAATCATTGAGTCTATACTCCTGACGAGAACCATCACCTCTTTCTGAACCAAATAATGGTGTTTGCTTTTTAATGTACTTTATATAATCTGATTGCACTGATCCTTGATCCATAAATCTCTTCTCACCCAGTATGAACTGCTCAGGCAATAAGCCACCCCAGACATGACCAAAAGTCTCATATGATGCCACAACAACAACAAAAAAAAACAAGATACCCAGTAAAATCCCACTAGATGATGCCACAACGTGCCAATAAGCTACAAAATCAAACGCCGTACATAAGGAGAAAAAACTCTGGAAGGAACTACTCAACTCACGCAACTAATTAGACAACCGAAAAGGTGCTATAAACCTCCCTCAGAAAATGCAAAACAAAAACACACAAAAATAAATGTAAGGCACTATACCCGACCTCACACTATTGCGGCGTGAAACCCGATCCAAACAACATACCCGTGGCAGCGTGCCACCCGATCCACACATAAAATTCACATAAGAAGATATTTACCGAGCAAAATAGCTCATCACTACAAATACCGAATATTGGTCACAAGACGCTAAGTGCATAATAACATCCTGGGGAGACATATAAAGCCATACGCTACAAACTCAAGCACAACTGAGGTGCGATATATGATCTGAAACCTCGAGAGACATCCTGCTCACATAATATCATCGCTATGCTGAACCTCAACACATAAGAAATTATCAAGTCGTTTCATAATTCACACGGCACAACATAATATTACCTGAAATAGTCGACGATGAAACAACATCCCACGTCCAAATAACCCCCCCCCTCCCTATGAGGAGTGCTATGCTGAAATGAACATATCTGGCCTGCTATAGAGCCCATATTCATATTTAAACCTATTCACAGGCCTCAAACCGATTCTGACCGCACCGTAATAGGCTAATAACCTTTCAAGGGTTCATAATAACCATCTTTTTCCCCATAACACACAAGAACAACCATCATAACCGGAACAAACTTCTGCAGTCCGCAACCAAATGAACCAAGCGCCCTCCAAGCATAAATTCTCAAATAAGCGATATTACCACATTCTTCATACTTGGTTTAAATCTTCAATCAATCGAGTGAATATAATGTCACACTTGTACAATATTCCCGTGAGATATGCCTCTACGACCTTCTGCACAAGGTAACAAGTCTGCATACCCATACCACCGGACGCACTAACGCTGTAAAGCAAATCAAGAATCAATAACCAGGATGCAAAACCTCTTTCACACAACACCGATCTCAGGTGATGCTAAAGACAATAACATCTTACTCTAAACATTCAAATCCCTTTCCTGCTCATCCGAGCTCGTGACATCCTTGCCAACACCGAACCGCAACCTTGATCCTTCATTTCAAATTCCCATGTTGTTCAGTGCACCTAACACACCAATGTGCGAGAATACAAGAATTACATCATAACTTCCGAACTACTAATAGGATAATTACTTCATCATATAGAAACCTTTTACTTAGCTCATCCCAGAAGAACCATTGCAATGCGCAATCGAATTCCCATAACACAAAAAATACAATCCCAAAGTAGTGGTGTAGATATCTATAACTCCTTCCGGGATTCACTTCTGTACTGCCACAGTTCACATGCATAACTTAACACGCTGAAGGAACTGATCATTGCCAATATCATGCCACTTCAACTGTTGCTAAATGAACCAACTGGATTTCCCTTAGAAATAACAATGGCTTCATTGACAATATAATGAACACAACCCGCACTCATCCTGAGTGACCCCATTTCATGAGACCACATTGTCTGAAACCCACGAACCATCTCATACCCTCGTTGTGCGACTCTCGCATCTTCAACGGGTTCGCATATTCAAATAAATTCCCCCCATAGATCTGATGTCACCCTTCCCTCATTCCTCCAATGTTGCACAGCAAACCACACATAACATGGAAAACTCTAAACCCCTTTCATAACTCACTGCAAAAGCTAGTGACGAAGCATGTGGAGGCATGTGGAAGCATGTGAAAGCGATTCCCGGATGGTTTTGAAGGATGTGGAATTTTGTCTTGGCATGGGTAGATGATTTTTTAGGGTTTTTTGATAGATAGTGTGGGATTATGGTGGAATTGCAGGGATTTAGATAATTATCTTCCATCGATTTTCTCGGTTTGTCTTCTAGGCATCTTTTCAGAGATCTCGTGTAGTAACGCCTGGAACTTGATGGTTCTTCTTCGCTATGTTCCTTATCCTTTGGATTGAGGGATGTGATCCGCAACCTTAATCTAGAGATGTCTTGAGTTATTTTTTTTTCGGATGATTTCATATGGAGTTTGATATTCCTTTGCTGCTTCTCGGACTTTTTCCCAGTAAGGATGAGTGTTTTTATAATTCCAGCTTGCCCAATTTTTTGGCCATATCTCTTTCGGGATGCACCTATTTTGCTGGAAGATAATTCTTTGCTCTTCACTATATTCTTCTTCCATGGATAAATGGACACGGAAAATTTCCACCAAAATGACGCTTCTGCTTGTGCCTGGACTTTTCCATTAATAATCTTCACTGGCCTATGAAACATGAATTCCTTTTCTTTGTAGGAATCATTGAAAAATTTTATCCAATATCTTCTAGGCCTGAACCATAGTAAAGACACTTTAAGAGCTGGTTCAATGTGGTAAAAATCTTTGAAGACGTTGCACTTGAATTACATGAAAATGAAGTACTGATGGCATAGGTACCGGAAAAACCATAATAGTTCTTGTGGAAAATCCTTGGCTTGAGCTATGAATATATGGCAGAACGGATATTCTGGATGGACCCCATATGTCTTGAGAATGGATCCTCCCTGTTGCCAAAAAACTTGGAGCTCATACTAAGTTCTTCTTTCCATAATAAATGATGGATCAAAGGGATCCATGAGGTTGAACAACTCCGGTGGATGATCCGTTGGCATCAACGAACTTGTTCCTGGTACATTTGAAAACATGAAGATGTGGCTGATTAGCTTTTGCTTTGACTTCAGTTTTGCTGGGAAAAATCTCTTTGAGAATTCTTCCAGTCGATACAGAAAATCTGCAAGAATATTATCATTTTCTTTCAGGTGCTTGACTTGAAACTCACTGACTCTGAGTTCCAGGTTCTTACACTTTGCTTTTAAAATTACACAATCCTTAGACAGTTGTTCCTTTTCCTTATTAATTACTTTAGATTCATCAATAAAGTCTATCAATAATTCAGAGAGTTTTTCTTTAGACAACAACTTAATCTTGTCCTTGAGATGAAATATACTTACCTCAGATTTCTCATCTGATTCACCGATTGCCATAAGTGTTTTTTCATCTCCATGTTCATCATCTGACTCCTCATATGAACTTTATCCCTAAGCAGCGACCATAGCCTTTGTTGATACTTTATTCTTCTTGGGATGAACCTGTTCCTTCTTCCGGTTCCTTCGTTCAAACCTTTCCTTTTTCCATTCAATTTCCTACTGAGGGTAGTTCTTGATGTGATGATCAGTCTTCCAACATTTGTAGCAGCCCTCATTAGTCATTTTTTCCGGTACCCTTGCCTTGTTGTATTTTTCACCTATTGAGGAGCCTTTTTCTCTCATAATATATTTCTTGAAATCCCTGGTGATCATAGCCATTTCATCTTCTTCCAGATCTACCCCTTCAGTGATTCTCAGTGCCAGACTCCTTTCCTTCTTGGGAGCATCCATCTTCATTGTCTGCCTTCTAAGTTCATAGGAAGTCCAATTAGCTCATCCAGTTTGAGAGTTGCAATGTTCTTGGATTCTTGAATTGCAGTGATCTTGCTCTCCCAAGAGACTGGCAGAACCCTTGTCAAAATCTTCTCAACCTTGTATTCCTCAAGAAGAGTCCTTCCAAGAGATTTCAGTTCATTAGTCATTGTAGTGAACCTAGTGTACATCTCTTAAATGGTCTCTCCTTCCTTCATAGAGAAATTCTCATATTGAGAATATAGTAGAGTACCTCCGGATCTCTTCACTTGAGCAGTTCTTTCATAAGCCACTTGCAAAGTGTCCCAAATTTCCTTGGCAGTAGTACAACTTTGAATTCTGATGTACTCATCTGGACCAAGTCCACACATTGCAATGTTAAACTTATTAGAATTTTAAGTTTACTAGAATATTATATTTGTTTTAAATGTTAAATTTATTTAGAATTACATTTAAGAATGATTTAAGACCGTGATTTTAATAATTTATGACCAATTATGTCTTGTAAATATATTAAGAAATTAAATTAGAAAGTAAAGACATAATTGAAGAGAAAAATAAGAAATAATTCATTGCACAAAGTAGGGCTTTCTGAGATAGAAATATATACATTCATAATAAGTATAGCCATCCAAACAAGTTGTTACCGTGGGAGTAGTATAAGTATAGAAAGGAGAAAGAGAAAAGATTAGAAAAAATGAGGTGTGATTATGTAATAACGAAGTGGGCTAGGAAGAAATTGATGTCCCTAGGGTACGGATTTGCGGATGTTCCTCGTCTGATTAGTCTGTCTAAGAGCGTTGCATCCCCTGCTGATCTTACAGTTGAGTTTGGAAATCTAGGACTGTCGTCCCTATTCACTTGTTATTGTTGCTGTGATGAATCCATCCAAAGGATGTTGGCTGAAGAAATGTTTGCTAGGGTTAGAGTTGAGTGTCGTTGCGGCTGCCGGGAAGAAGCTCTGAATTTTGAGCAAAAAGTGGAGGCGGCAAGGTTAAAGGAACGTAATTATGATGAAATCGAAGACGAAGAGGAAAGGCTACAGAAGAGACTAGAAGATTTCTTCAGAAATGATGATATAGAAGAGGTTGATCCTGATTTTCTTAAGGCACTCAAAGTATTTGATTAATTACTCGAGTCTCTATGTTTCCTTATAGGAGCTACTTGTTTCATGCATGTTTATGACTCAAATAGTATCTGTGTCTGTTGCTTTTCTTTTACTTCTTCTCTCTGTCCTTTTTCTTAATCTCTAGTTAGTTCTTCACATTCCGTTGCTTCTTATTATTTTTTGAAGTTATCCTTGTCTCCATTGTGGTCTGCTATCCGTGATAAATTTATGGATGAGAGAATTATAGATATGCAGACCAATCAAAAAAAATGAAAAGAGAAAAGAATAAGATGTATTAATTAGTATAGAATAATTTTCCCTTCCGATGGATTTCCTATTTAACGTTAGATAGTGAGTGAAAAGTTTGGGATTAAGTATGGATTCACTAGGCTAGTTTTTACATCCAGAAACATCATAGCTGGAGAAACCTGGAACTTACTATGTTAACTAAATACCTACAAAATAGTAGATAAGGGAGAAAACTTAACCAATATGTTTTTCCAGAGAAACAACAATCTCATACCAGAACACTCAATAACTCAAAACCTCCAAGAGTATTACGATTAAAGGCAAATTTCCAGCAGTAGTAAATTGCAGTACTTAAAACTAGAGCAGAGATGGCATATATGAAGATGAAACAACGCACTGTAAAAGGACCAAGTAAAAATTGGCAGCCAAAAAGAAGGGGAAATTAAATTCGGAGAAAAAATGACAAGTTTTTCATACACGACTAAATTTATAACCCTGTATCCTTCTTGCCTCATCTCCTTCATACAAGAGAGCAACACCTTATCCACCACATTTATTTTCTTCTTTTTGTAGAAAAAGAACAAACATGTGTGTATAAGCATTGGCACAGACAAGATCTAATATTACATAAGGCTGATTTATGAACTATAGACTATTAAACTACATGCATAAGGGAAATGGATCAGAAGCTATAGTCAGATGAAGAAGTTTCCAGCACAATATAAAGACTGCAAATCAAGGTGGAAAATATTCCCAGCTCCAAAACAATCTCTTGAATGTAAGGCAGTCAAGAACGTGCTCAACTAGAAAGAAAAAGAAATATCAAGACTCAAGACACATATCACTCTTCAATGCACTGGTGACTGAAAATAGGCCGAAGTCTCCAACAGGAGTTCAAAAGCAGAACTATTTTCCAAGTAGAAAGAAAAGTGATGTTCTAAATGCCAATACCACTCAAGAGGGGGGGTAATTTGTGTGGTATCCGATTTTCACGTGCACTAGTTATAGAAGGACTAGTAGGATTTTCCCACTCAAAATAGGTCGAAGTCTTAGTGCACTAGTATTGTGTTTCAAAAGGTGAAAAAACCACGACCTACTTTCCAGTAAGATTTTCCCAAACTCTTTACTAAATCAGTGAGTCAAACAACATTTACAAAAACTCTTTTGTAAACCTAGGATTACCTCTAATCCCTTTGTAGCAAACTAGCCTCTAGCTATTTGCGACAAACTCCAAGTTAGCTATAACTTGAAACACACAATATCTATTACAGACGCTTCTAGATAAAGCTGAAAAGGTACAAGTTGAAATCACCTACTACAAGTAAACTAGACTAAAAGACAACAATTGAAACGGGTTCTTCTAGCTGGTTCAAGTAGCTTCAGAGTTGCACACTTAAATCTCACACGAACTGCTTGCAAAATTGCCTTGCTAATTTTGCTCTCCATTCTTGCTTAACTTCTGCTTTTGTGCGTCACTGTACAATAAGAACAATATGCAATATATAGGATTAGTAGACAAGAGATTTACTAGAGTTCTAATGCAAATCTTCCTTGGTGAAAGAGTTCTAGTTAATCTCAACTCCTTAAATCCTACCTTATCTTTGATTCTGTTCTTAGTGAATAAGAAGTCCTTCTCCTTATCATTTTACAATCTTTTCGATCAGGAGATATCTCTTCATTTCCCAGATTTCATTTATCTCCTGCATGTGCACCTCACGTGTCTTTAACTCTGCATGTGTATATTTCTTCAATGATGGGCCTGGTTCATCTTTGAGTTCCTTTGTCAATCTTCAAAACCATTCATTTTCTTGGGCCAACAAAAAGATGCCAAGAACTAGGAGCTCATTGGCAAATGAAGTCTTGTTGTATTGATTTTGCACCCAATTAGATTTTAAAAATAGACACCAAGACTACAAGAAAAGAACAAGAATCGTCCCCTTGAAAGAGAAACACCAAAGCAGAACAAATTAGTGGACCCATATTGCTGAACCCTCCAAGAGTATCTAAACATGTCACCATCTAACAGAAAAATGAACTGTTCCACCAACGATCTTTCCATGCAAAAGCATTCTCGCTCTATAAATGTAAATGCGCACCAAAACTAGCAAGAGAGACAACCATGTATCCAAAAAAGGACAAAGGAACAAAATAGCCTGCAGAAAGGTTAACAACATTAATATAATTTAACACATTGTGCTTACTCTATTTGAACTTCGAAATCATGTACCAAAACCTATGTGTCGGTATTTCAGTATAGCGTATGAAAACTTACGTGGGACAATATTTTTTCGTTACAGAATTAGATAAACATAATCAACATTCATCATTGTTTAAGAACTTACACTCTTCCTTTTTAATTTTTGTTATAACTCACAATACATTTGTAATAGCATTATATCATTTTTTTTAAAAGATATTATTCATGACACAAGATACACAAGATACACGTGCATCGAGCGTACCCCTAAGACTAGTTACATAAAAAATATAAGAAAACTGAAATAGGAGATTCCAACAAGAACCCAGGAAGAAAAAAGACTAATGGGTAATGTGGTGTTGAGGTTGAATTAAAGGCGTGTCTGAAGCTAGAGGCGCAGGTTTGATTCCTGCTTGGCTTGTGACTAG
Source organism: Nicotiana knightiana (assembly GCA_005239525.1). NCBI lineage: Eukaryota > Viridiplantae > Streptophyta > Magnoliopsida > Solanales > Solanaceae > Nicotiana > Nicotiana knightiana. Next base: position 12,148 of record ML426950.1, on the reverse strand, counting down.
AAATCTTTTTTGTTTTTTTTTCTGTTGTGTTCGAATAATTGTACACTTAAACTATCTACTTGATAGCAACTTTATACTATGTAGTTGATAGAAACTTTATGTTAAAGGAAGTGAGCATCCACTACCTTAAAATTTTAGATCCGCCGTTGGATAGAAGGAAAAGTGCAGACACATTATGAAGCTGGTTCCTGTTAGATTTTAAAGTCATTATGGCCTAAAGAAAAAAAATTTAGATAAAAAAAATTAAACAAATAAATAAATGAAGGGCTTGTGGCCTTTGTGTGAGTGGCACACTTCTCTCTCTCTCTCTCTCTCTCTCTCTCTCTCTATATATATATATATATATATATATATATATATATATATATATATATGCTTAACCTTAGTGTTGAAAGAATACTAATAAGAAATATCTCCAATATATCTATTCAAGAAATTTGTGCTTTCCTATATAGCAATCCATCATCACAAGCTCCATTTCCAAAGGTCAAAAAGCCATCTGAATTCCCTAGATTTCAAAATTAGGCCATTTAGAAGTAAAACACGCACACACAATACACAAAATATAAAAGAAGAAAACAGAAAAGTAGTAATCCAATGATCCTTATTGTTTTACCAAAAACGTGATAAATCCTTCTATAAGTGATTTAGCAAGTAAAATAGAAGGTTAATCCTAGTTAAGCTTAATGACTGTCAGATCTACGGACACAATGATGAATGGAATGGAACAAAAGTGTCGTAATATTAAATACTAGACAAAGATGCTGATAATGATTGACAATGAATATGCAAGTGAACAAGCAGAGTAAATGCATGCAATGGCAATAAATGTAATATTAAAGGATAACTCGCCCAAAATACCAAGCGTTTAGAGTCAACTATCTCTTTGTCAGCAATGCAAATGACAAGCAACGTGGATGGAACACTATGTTCTTGGATCTGTATATGAAAAGGTGTCTTTTAACTTGGGAACCAATAGAAAAGACAAGAAATGTGTATTCTTTCAATAGTCAATATTACAAAGCGTACTTTCAGATACCTTTTTTCTCTCCTTAGTTTCATATATATAAGGAATATTTTTTGGGAACCCTAAAAAGTACAAGGGAGCGAATATTCAAATAGAATATTCCCTTTTTCTAATCTAGAATTATCCTACCATTATATGAACTTCTTCTGCTCGACCTACCGCCGACCTCGTTCAAGACAGACCCTTCGTCCCTAAATGTTGGCCGACCCGAGCTTCGACCTCGACCAACGAAGTCATTAAGTTTGGTCCAAATTTCGACCAATACAGTTAGTCCCTCCGCTTATCAAGGTCGTGGACCCCTCATCCTTGGTGAGTGGATTACTCTACGTCCGTTATGAAGGAAATTTGGTCGTAACCAGGTAGTTAACTCCTGTCAAGGCCGCGATTGGCGCAAGTGACGTCAGATGTTGTCATTGTCACGCGCGCCATCATTATGTGTCTTCCCCATGCAATGCCTGCATTGTTGGTGCTTCGGCTCTCGTGTTGCAGACACCTTTTGGCCTTGATTTTGATGCCACCCAACCCTATAAATAGGGGAAGGGTTTTTCATTTGAAACTTTCACCGTTTCTTTCTTCTCTGATACTCATTCTTGATTGTGCTTCTCTCTTATGCTCCTTGTAACCTCTTTTCTCCCAGTTTTTTCAATCCCTTTCTTCATCACCAATCTCATCTTTCCTACCATTATCTGATCCATTATAATCATTATGCCGACTTCTCCTTGTAGTCACGACGACGTTTCTGACGCCGCTCCCTTGTCAGTGGCTATCCTTCCTACTGACGAAGGGATTTCAGTTGAGGGAGACAAAAGTTAAAGAGGTGGTTCCTAAAAACCCTGCGTCCAGGAACGATTTCCCTAAGGGACCTGGACCTGCTCCTGAACCTGAGCTTTCTAAAACGGGGGACGCTAAACTAGCTGAGATGCGGGCTAAATATCGCATCCCTTCTTACATCAAGATCGTCCCTACGGGAGGCAACACAGTTCAGGTTCACCATCCTGGGTTTTGTGCCTTCTACGCCTACCCGTTCACGATCGGCAACACCTTGCCTCTTCCTAGGTTGGAAGAAGAGTTCTGCCGCTTTTACGACGTTTTCCCAGCACAACTCTCTCCTTATCTATATAAGGTTTTCTTGATGCTGACCAAATATGCGATGTTGGCTGGCTGCGAGGTCGACCTTCGCCATCTATTGCACCTATTTTTGCCTACCTTCTTCAGAGCCACCATGATACACTTGCGGAATCGTGAGACGAAAGGATCAATGGCTGGGATGGACAATAAGGCGAGACAGCTATTTTGGCACAAATATTTCATTTTTAGAACTAATTAGTTGGTGGCGGACCCGACTGGATTTCCCGAAAAGTGGAATTACAATTGTAAGTATTTTCTCGTGCTTTCCGTCATTCGTTCTTTGACTTTCTGTTCTTTTCGGTCTCTTTATTGCTTTCTCATTTGCAGATGTAAAGCGTTCTCCCTCCCTCATTCAGAACATGGAGGGTTGCTTGGCTCACGTGTTGCCTTATGTTGTGGGGATCCGTGATTGGTCTTCCTTTCACAAGCGTTATGGACCGAAGGTCCCATCTCGTAAGTGCCTCGTTTGGTCGATTCCCTTAGCGTTTTCTGACTCAAATCCTTGTTCGCGTTAGGTCAGCGAGTTTCCAAAAAAACGAAGATGCCTGCCCTCGCTTTCTGTCAAAAGGTGACCTCGATTGCAAAGGAGTTTGCTTTGGTTGAATCTGCGAGAGGTGAAGCTGAGATTCAGCGGGCAGAGGGGCCTGTCCCTTTAGGTGTGGCCATTCCTGAAGATGTCCCACCTCGACAAGTTCTTCTTCTTACTAACGAGCCTTCTCATGACAAAGAGTCGTCGCCGAGGAAGAGGCGAAGGGTGGAAACAGGGAAGGCCGTAGTTGCTGAAGGAACGGAGAGGACCTCAACCCTTGGGACGGGGTTAGAGTCATTTCCAAAGAGGCGGGCATTACGTCTAAGTCCGCTATGAGGGAGAGGCCTTCCAGGGTCGAGGAGGTTAGCAGCGGCGAAGAGCTCGCGTGGATATTGGAGGGTCATTTTTCGTCGAGGGCGAGAAGAAGTGGTGATTCTGGCGTAGGGGACATCGATTCGGGTTCTGATATCGAACCCGACGAGGTACGGGCATTCATTGAAAGGAAGACTCATGTGGATATAAGGACGGAGGGTCCTAATCGCCACATTGTCATACCAGTGGACTTCAAACTTTTGGTTGATACAGAGCGCGTGGAACCATCGTTCTCCCCTTTATGTGCCAAGGCCGAGAACAAGACGCTGCAGACGCTGACCTTTCCCTTGGCATATCTGGAATGGCTCTATAGGTAAGTATCTTTCCTAAGCTTTTGTATGCTTCACTAGTATCACTTCATCTTGGCTAACTTATTTCCTTTTATTTGCTAGACTCTTATCCTCGACATTGAGCGCGACCGGCGGGAGGAGGAGAGGGTGGCTCAGTATAAGAGGATGGAGTCCAAGTACAGAGATTACCGTTCTAAGTACCGGAAGGTGGTCAAGAGCGTTAGCGAGGACGGGCAGTTCCAGGAACTGCGTGATGAGATTAAGGGGAAGGATGAGGGAGCTAAAAGAGAAGGATGAGGAGAATCTGAAGGCTATTAGCCGGTGTAGTGAGCTGGAAGAAGTGTTGAAGTCTAAGGAGGATGAGCTCAAACTGGGGAAGGAATTAATGGCTGAGAATTCATATCTCCAGGCGTGAGTGGTATCCTTGAAGGTCGAGCTCGATCAGAGTGAGGTGAGGGCTGCCACTCTGAGGGTTGAGTTAGGTGCCAAGGTTGAGGAGTTGAAGCTGGTGGAGAGAATAAGGACAGCCTCGATAGTGGAGGCGGCGGCCTTGGCGGGGACCCTGCACGTCTGTAGGTAGAGCGGGCTAATGAAGCAGAGACTTCAGTGCTCATAGTGGCGAGATTGGAGGAGTAAGTTAGGGGTTTGGAGGCAGAGCTGGCAAGGTTGAACAAGCATATAGTGGTTCTGAGGGCTGAGAGGTAAAAACTGGTCCGGTTGTCTACTTCTCAGACTTCCGCCGATGCGAGCGTGTCATGGGAGTTGTATGAGATATGGGTTCATGGTGAGGCTCAGCTAGACGTATTCAGGTCTTTGAGGGCTTCCGAGGAGGAACTCGCTGATGTTCATGCTAAAGCGCGGGCAGCCCGTGAAGCTTGTGGCTATGCCCCCGATTCACCTGGTGGAGACGACGGTGATGGTGACGCAGTGGATGGGCTTGCTTCCGATCCTTGGTACGACGATGAATATGCTAAAGGGGATGACGCGGCTTAGGGCCTTGTTCTTGATTTTTGATTGTTTTTGTTCTTTTTTTATTTTTGTGAGGGTGTACTCGAGCCCGTTGTAAAAGAAACGAGTTTTGTAACCTGATCAGTTTGTAATGGAATGGTTACCTTTTGTTGTGTGTTTTGCCTTCTTGTTACTTGTCTCATCTCATTGCGATATTACTCTTAGTAGGCCGATCATACGCTGGCTTGGGGTCAATCTTTGGACATTCATGGGAAAGTTTGAGCGACGTCGAGTATGAATAATTCAAGCGGTGTCGAACGCAAACTATTCGAGCGAGGTTGAATGTAGGTGATTCGAGTGAGGTCGAATGTAGGTGATTCGAGCGAGGTAGAACGTAGGTGATTCGAGCGAGGACAAATGTTGGTGATTCGAGCGAGGTCGAATGTAAGTAGGTTGTGGAGCGATTTGGAGTTGTGCGAAAGAATGCTGCATATTGCTTTGTTTATTCATTTCATTGGAGAATGTTACATACTCTGTTTACCATGTACATTTGAGAAGTTCTCCATCTACCTAGTCCCTTCATCGGTCTAGCTGGAGTAGACAATAGGCGGAGCGATGAATAACCAACTTGAACTTCGAGGTGCTCCCTTCATCGCCTCGTTAAAAACCTCCTCGGTAAAACCCATCTAGGGATAAAACTCGAGTGAGGGAAAAAGAGTACGACTTAGAGGGCGTTTGTTTTCAGAAGTTGAAGTACTTGAGGTGAGAGACGTTCCAATTGTTGGGAACCAGTTTCCCTTCCATTGTTTCTAACTAGAATGATCCTTTATTAACTGCTGCGGTGATTTTGTATGATCCGTCCCAGTTGGTTCCTAGCTTACCCTCTCTTGGGTCTTTGCTTGCCTGCGTTTTAGCCGTGAGTACATAGTCCCCGACTTTGAGTGGTCGAAATTTGGCCTTTTTGTTATAGTGTCGTTCTGCTCTCTATTTTTTGGCGACCATCCTTAAGTATGCCATATCTCTCCATTCTTCTATCTCATTGAGGTTGTGCTTTCTTCTCTCATCGTTGTTTGGTCCACTTTCATTGGAGTATCTCAGGCTTGGCTCTCCGATTTTGACTGATATGACTGCATCTGTGCCGTAGACCAAAGACTATGGAGTTTCTCCCGTGCTTGTCTTCGGCGTAGTGCGTATGCCCATAGCACCTCCGGTAGCAGTTCTGCCCACAATCCCTTGGCGTCTTCGTTTTCTTTTTCATGATGTTTAATATAGTTTTGTTGGAGGATTCGGCCTGACCATTTTTGACGGGATGATATGGCATGGAGAGTATGCGCTTGATGTGCCACTTCTCGAAGAATTCAGCGGTCTTTTTCCCGGTGAACTGTTGTCCGTTATCACATGTGATTTCATTTGGGATGCCGAAGCGACATATTATATTTCTCCATATGAATGTGATGACCTCCTGCTCGCGTATTTGGGTGAAGTCACCTACTTCTACCCATCTAGAGTTGTAGTCAGTCAAAACTAAAAGGAAACATACATTACCTCGCCCTGTTGGGAGCGGTCCTACGATGTCCATTCCCCATTTGATGAATGGCCAGAGTGACATGATTGAATGGAGGTGTTCGCTGGCTTGGTGTATCATGGGGGCGTACTTTGACATTGTTCGCACTTTTTGACGAAGTCTCCAGCTTCTTTTTTCATGGTGGGCCAATAGTAGCCAGCCCGTATGAGGCATCTGACGAGTGCTCGGTTACCGGTATGGACGCCGCAATGGCCTTCGCATACTTCTTCGAGTACTCGTCTGGTTTGGTTTGGTCCCAAGCATTTTGCCAAAGGACCGCCAAACGTCCTTTTGTACAAGTCGTTGTCGATGATGTTGTACATAGATGCCTGCATTCGGAGCCTTCTGGCTTCTTTTTTGTCCGCTGGGAGTGTTCCCTCCTGCAAGTAAGTTATAATACGGTTGCGCCAATCCAGTTTAAATTCACAGAGTGTACCTCAAGTTGATCTAATGATGAGTGGAGTAATGTGACGATATTTTCCTTTCCATTTATGCTTTTTTTGCTGTTGATAACTTGGCGAGGCCGTCTGCCTCGGTGTTTTGAGCTCGGGGTATTTGATCGAACTGGCATTCATCGAATTCTAGCAGTAGTTTGTGGATTTCTGTTTGGTACTTTTTTAGCCTTTGCTCCTTGATCTGATAAGTCCCTGTTACTTGGTTGACAACAAGTTGTGAATCGCACCGAAGGATGACCCGTCGGGCTCCATATTTGAGGGCCAGTTTTAGTCCTGCAATAACGGCCTCATACTCGGCCTCATTGTTAGTCATATCGGGGCATCGTATAGATTGGAGGATTACCTCACCCATTGGGACCTCAAGTACGAGTCCCAGTCTCGATCCTGACGCGTTAGAAGCGTTGTTGGTGTGTAAGACCCATAGGTCAGGTTGAAGGGAGACGGTACGAGAGGCTTCCTGTTCGACTTCAAGCATTATCTTGGCACTGAAGTCGGCTAGCACTTGCGACTTTATTTCGGTTCGCAGCTGATATGTGATATCGTGCTCACTTAGTTCGATGGCCCACTTGGCCAATCTTCCCGATAGTTCGGTTTTATGTAAAATACTTCTACGGGGGAAGGTGACGACCGATATGGGGTGGCACTGAAAGTAAGGTCTGAGCTTTCATGAAATCGTGACCAGTGCCAGGGCCAACTTCTCAAGGTGAGGGTACCTCATTTCGGCATCGACCAGGGTTTTGCTGATATAATAGATTGGTGATTGTGTACCTTTGTCTCCATGGACGAGCACTGCACTTACCGCTACTTCTAACACAACCAAATATACTAGGAGGTGTTCGTCGGTTTCGGCTTTGGCGAGCAGTGGAGGCAAGGATAGATATGCCTTTAGTCCTCTCAAGGCTTCGACACATTCTGAGTTCCACTGGTGTCTGTTGTCTTTTTCGAGGACATTGAAGAATTTGTGGCATCTGTCGGAAGATCGTGAGATGAATCTTGACAATGCGGCTATACGACCGGTCATCTTTTGCACTTGTTTCTTGCTGGTCAATAGTTCGGGTATTCTCTCGATGGATTTGATTTGGTCGGGGTTTACTTCGATGCCTCTTTGGATACCAGGAAGCTGAGGAACTTGCCTGAGGTTACGTCGAAGGCATATTTTCCCGGGATTCAACTTCATGTTGTACTGTCTTAGTATATCAAAGGCTCCTTTCAAGTGGTCGATATGATCTTCTTTCCTTTCGGATTTGACTAACATAGTATACTTCCATTGTTTTGCCAAGTTGTTCTTTGAACATCTTGGTCACTAGCCTTTGGTAAGTTGCTCCTGCGTTCTTCAATCCGAATGGCATGACTCGATAACAATAGGTCCCTTCGTGAGTTATGAAAGTGTTTTTTTCTTGGTCCTCCTCTGCCATGAGGATCTTATTATATCCTGAATATGCGTCCAAGAAGCTCAGTAACTCGTGTCCTGCCGTTGCATCGATGGGTTGCTCGATATGCGGCAGCGGGAAAGAGTCCTTTGGGCATGCTTTGTTCAGGTCTATGAAGTTGACGCACATGCGCCACTTCCCATTTTTCTTCTTCACCATGACTACGTTGGCGACCGACTGGGGGTACTTGGATTCTCTTATGGAGTCGTTGGCTAGTAGCTCCTCTACTCCCTCGCGGACTACTTCATTGATTGGGACATTGAATTTCTTCTCATTTGCCGTACGGGCGAGTCTATGTTTAATTTGTGTGATGATATTTCCTTTGAGATACTTGGCATATCTGCATGGGAGAAATCGAATAGGTCTGCATCGTTAGTTAGAAATTCATGAAATTTACCTGATTGAGAGAGTTTGTGGCCGATGTAAGCCTTTTTGCTAGCGTCTTTTTTATCTAGTTGGACGGGGTCGAGGTCTTCTACCGTTGACCCCACGGCCTCCATGGTGTCGGGGTCCTTGATGACGTCGTTCTGCTCGTCGGGTTTCATTCCCGACTTTGGTAATTTCTATGCTTTCTAGCTCGTCACTTTCAATTGTTGAGTGTACGTATAATCTCGGGCGATGCGGTAGCATTTTTGTGATGTGTGATGTTCGCCTCTGATGCTGAATATTCCCCAGGGGGTCGGGAACTTGATTATTTGATAAAGGCTGGATGGAATGGCTCTCATGTCGTGTATCCAAGGTCGTCCTACGATGGCGTTGTAAGCTGTATCTTGGTTCATGATATGGAACATTGTCTCCAAGGTGACGCCTCCGGCCAGGACGGGTAGCGTTATTTCTCCTGAGGTTCATTCAACTGCATTGTTAAACCCTGGCAGTGTTATGCATCTTGGTACTATCTTATCCACGAGTCTCATTTGGGCGAGAACTCGGGGGTGGATAATACACGTGCCGCTTCCATGATCAACCATTATTCTTCTAACATCAGTGTCCAAAATTCGTAAGGTAATAACAAAAGCATCAACGTGAGGGAAAGTCAAATCGTGGGTATCCGACTTATCGAAGATGATACTGTCTTCGAGGTCGTCATATCATTCATGTGTGATTGACCGCTTCAGTTGTGCGTGGTGGTGGACTTCACATGGTTAATGGTGGCTTTTTCGCCTCCGCTGATGATCATATGGATAGTGTGGGTGGGGGAGGGCGTCTTTAGGGGCCCTTGGTGTTGTTCTCGTCCTCTGTCAAAGTTTTCTCTTCCGCGGTCGCTCATCAGTTCTTTCAGGTGTCCCTGGTTGAGCATGTTTACCACTTCTTGTCGTAAAGCTATGCAGTCCTCTGTCTTGTGGCCTCGTTCCTGGTGGAACTCACAGAGGGCATTTGACCTTCTGGTGCTTGGGTGGTACTTCATCTTTTGCGGCCATTTCACCTTTGGGCCGAGCTTTTTCAGTGCATACACTATTTCTGAAGGGGAGACACAAAAATTGTGAGTGGATAAAAGTGGGGGCATACCTTTGACGTTTCGTTGAGTCCCTGTGTTTAGCCTGGACGGCCCTTCCATATGGCGAGGAGATGGCGGAATTGCCGTTTTGACATAAGGCTGGTTCTTATCACGGTTGGGACGTGGGCCTCGGTAATCCCTTCGGGTTATTACGGACGTGGGACTCAGGGACTTCCTCTCCCGATTCAACAGAGTCAGAATGATCTTGCCAAATGTATCTGAAGGCATGGCCGTGGCAAGATCATTCTGACTTTGTTGAATCGGGAGAGGAAGTCCCTGAGTCCCTCGCCAGACGATTGTCTAACGGCGAATATGTCGCTCACCCTGGCTTCGGCCTTTTTGGCTCTAGCATAGGCGGTTACAAACTTATCGGTCATTTCCTAGAATGTTGTTATGGATCGTGCTGGCAGCTGTGAGTCCCATGTCAGGGCTCCCCTTGTTAGGGTTTCGCTGATTTCTTTAATAATACAGATGACACTTGCTCCGTTGAGAGGTCATTGCCCTTCACCGCCGTGATATATCTTTAAGTATGGCGGCATTTTGAAGGTTTTGGGGATGGGATGTAGGGCCGCTTCTTCGTTGTATGGTTTCTCTACGAACCGGCCAATGTCTCATTTGGGTAGGAGTTTTGGGGCACCGGGTATCTTGTCGACCCTCTCTTGGTGCTCCTTCATCTGATCTCGTAGTGCCTTATTTTCATTTTTCATTTCCTCCATCTTTCTCAGTATGGCTGCAAGTGTGTCGTTACCTGCATCAGATGTAGTGTTAGTGTTACCTGTTGGGCAGGGAGCGGTTTGCTCGTTGGTGGTAACTGCCTCTGCTGGTGCAGCGTTCTGAGCCTCTCCTTGAGTAGGCTTGTCGAGGAAGTCATTCAGTGTACTTGTCAACCATGCTTCTAGTAACTTTTTCACCGCTGGTGTCGCTTCCTCGGTTGTGAATGTGGAAGCATCTCTTTCTCGAACAACAGTTACACTTCCATGGGGTGGGGGTGCACCGCTCCGTCCTGGCGTGATGTTGGGTGTGGCGTTTTGCTCTCCTCCATTGTTATCTTCATTGATGGTGTTCATGAGGTTAGTAGTAACGTCTGCTATGGCCTTTACCCTTCTTCTCCTCTTCCTGCCATTTTTAGTTTGTGCAGATGGAAAGAGATAGCTGTGTGCGTGTATGTGTTGTTGTTTTCTTTTTAGGTCTAACAGAAACTATAGATTTTAACTAGAAAATCCCCACAGACGGCGTCAAATTTTTTTACCAAAATGTGATAAATCCTTAAGGGATTTAGCAAGTAAAATAGAAGGTTAATCCTAGTTAAGCTTAATGGCTGTCAGATCTACGGACGTGATGATGAATGGAATGAAACAAAAGTGCCGTAATATTAAATAATAGACAAAGATGCTGATAATGATTGACAATGAATATGCAAGTGAACAGGTGGAGTAAATGCATGCAATGGCAATAAATGTAATATTAAAGGATAACTCGCTCAAAGTACCAAACGTTGAGAGTCAACTATCTCTTTGTCAGCGATGCAAAAGACAAGAAACGTGGATGAAACACTATGTTCTTGGATCTTGTATATGAAAAGGTGTCTTTTAATTTGGGAACCAATAGAAAAGACAAGAAGTGTGTATTATTTCAATAGTCAATATTACAAAGTGTTCTTTAAGAGAGTTTCAAATGCCTTTTTTCTCTCTTTAGTTTCCTATATATAGGGAACATTCTTTGGGAACCCTAAAAAGTACAAGGGATGGAATATTCTGATAGAATATTCCCTTTTTCTAATCTAGAACTATCCTACCGTTATTATGTATTTTTTCTGCTCGACCTACCGTCGACCTCGTTCAAGACAGACCCTTCGTCCCTAAATGTTGGCCGACTCGAGCTTCGACCTCGACCAACGAAGTCATTAAGTTTGGTCCAAATTTCGACCAATACACTTATGACTTTCAATTTTAAAGGCATTGTGTATATATGAGACATTTGCTAGAAGTTTTAGTGTAAGTGACCACGTCAGAATATAAGCAAACTGGTTTAAATCCCAGCGGTACAAAGTAGCATGCAATATATGCCTAGGCTCTGTAGAATACTGCATGAAAATAATGTGTTTTCTCAAGCAAAACAGGGGAGAATGAACCTTTTTATTTTATTTTTTGCTCTCTTTGATCTTTTCCTTCCATTTTTCTGGAGTCCTCTCATTTTCAGGGTATTGTCAAGAATAGCAGCTTTACCATTTAATATTGATAATCCAGAAAAAGAAGGAATGCATTTCGCATTTTTCAGAAATAGTAAAACTAACGAATTAAATTATGGTGAGATGCATTCATTCTGAAAGAATGTACTGATTTCTGAATATAGAAATGCAAGACTTCAGAAAGCTGGCAATCAGCAACCACTATATAGAAATGAAGTGTATAGTTCCGTATAAAATATAACATGTTGCTACATGAGGCTCTTTCAAGAACATCTAAAATGTAACCAATACCATTACCGCCCACAAGGAAAGGGTACAACAACAACATACCCAATATTATCTCACACTGTGAGAAATAATTTAGTTACTTTAGAAGAAAGAGGAATACTCCAACCACGATGTTGCGCGTATAGAAATCCTCCCTCCATACCATGACCTCTCTATATATAAATAGAGGAGCCTTACAAGACTTAGACAGTTTCGAGAAGACTCGCTGCCTTAGGAGCTCCAATGTATAAAATAAAAATTCCAATAACTTTGGCTGCTCTAACCTTCCCGACCACGATATTTTTTTTTTAGGTATTTCACTGCGAAATAAGAAAGAAATAAAAATTTATATTTTCCTCGGTATAAAAAATCTTAATTAAAAAAATCAAAAAATAAATGTCACGCCCCAAACTAGGGGAGGCACGACTGGCACTCGATACTGTATTCGATCGAGT
>ML426949.1:5702-30025 GCA_005239525.1 Nicotiana knightiana | reverse complement strand
TTTAAAAATATGTAAATAATCAGATAATTTAGGCCAAATATTAATAGTTAAGCGACCGTGCTAGAACCACGGAACTCGGGAATGCCTAACACCTTCTCCCGGGTTAACAGAATTCCTTACTCGGATTTCTGGTGCGCAGACAAATTAAAACAGAGCCAAAATTTCCTCGGTTTGGGATTCCAATAAATAAGTGGTGTCCCGGAACACCGTAAAAAATCTGGGTGGCGACTCTGAAAACTATAATAAATCTCAAATCTGAATAATGTCACTTTAATTGGAAAAACTCCCCTCCCTACCCTTCATTAATACGGGGGGTAGCGGAAAAAGGAGGTGTGACAGNGGGGGGGGGGGGGGGGGGGGGATAGCGGAAAAAGAGGCGTGACATAGGTCGGGTTGGTTCAAATTTTTTAATTATCAAATCAAACTAATGGAGTCGGGTTTTAAATCTATAAACCAACCAAACCAACAAAGTTGGATTTTTCAATCTCGATTTTTTTTCTTGGATTTTTCAATCTCGGTTTTTTTTTTCTCAGATTTTTCATTCTTGATTTTTCTGATAAAGTCTTCATAGCACAAAATATAACTTGTGCTCTAAATATTTCTTTAGTCCTAATACGTTACAACAATATAATGTATTTTTCAATAATATAACACAATAAAATAAGATAAGGCATAGTATTATACTAAAATATTTAATAACAAAGATAATAAAATTACATAAAAGCAAATATTGCTAATTAAATAGTCAATGAAAATTAACATAATCTAAAATATTATATAAGTCATGCTAAAATAAGTATAGCTAATAAGTATTGTTAATTATAGTCGGATTTTTTTAAAATAATAAACCAAATCATAATCGACTTTTTTTAGATTTAATTGAAATTATCGATTTGGTGTGATTATCGATTTTTTTGTACACCCTAATTGTGTAAGAAAAAAAAAAAGTGTTGTAAGCAAATTTTAACGGTGTTACAAATTTGCATATTTGTCTTAGTTTTATTTACTGAGTCAATGGCAAAATGTAGAACGCTTGAAGAAACGAAGCTCCTTTGCTATTTGCAATGCATGGAAGACTATACAACTTATGGTTGGGACATATATAAGGATCATAGCATAGAACAGGTTCAAGAAAAATGCAAAAAGGGTGAAAGCTATAGGCCATGTGAAATTGAGGGAGAAGTGGTTGTAGTTCATTAAAATATTATTTTCTTATATGATTATTTCTCATGAGATTGTAAGAAAATAACACACAATCTTTATAGGGTTATTTTCTTCTATTCAAATTTTCAGTGGGGCGTAGGAGATTATTGTCTCTGGATTGATCAATACTGACATTATCCAAAATTACAAAAAAGACCGTTACTCCAATCTCTTTTATTAGATTAATAACTTATGTATATATTGTTTGTATCCAAACTTGGAATTAAGTCTAATTATTCATTTTACGTATAACCATGCACGTGATCTTCAGAAACCATTTTGGTCAATCTAAATTAGCAGCCACTTAAACGAGCTTCAGAAACTATTTTTGGCCAACTTTACTATAAATGGAATATATAATACCATATTTGGGTTAGTCGATGCATGTGATATGCTTATTTTCAAATTCCACATACTTAATATATATTTGAACTGCTTATAAACGAATAGTATGATAAATTTTCGTTAAAACGTGGTTACTAAAAATGTTTTTGAATATGTGAATCTTGTTATCTAAATTTGGAGCACATTTATGTTTGCAGGATAAAGATATTTGTAACAACCCTGCCGGTCATTTTAAGAATTTGCACCCCGATCCTCTATTTGTTGCCTCTCCCATATCTATTTATGTTATTGGAAACTGTCGGTGCGTTGAGTGATGAATTCCAGGGTGATTTTGGACACATAGTCCATAAATGTGGATTTTAGCTTTAGAAATCTGGTTGTAGCTAGAGCTGTGTGAAGACGGATCCGGAATGGAATCTGTCGACTCTGTTAGCTCTGTTAGGTGATTTCGGGGTTAGGAGCGTGCTCGGAATGTGTTTTCGAGGTCGGATGTGGATTTAGGCTTGAATTGGCGAAAGTTAGAATTTCGGCGATTTCGGCCGATAGGTGAAGTTTTGATATCGGACTCGGAATGGAATTCCGAGAGCGAGAGCAGGTCCGTAGTGTCGTTTATGACCTGTGTGCAAAATTTGAGGTTATTCAGATGAGTTTAGGTGTGTTTCGGCATCGGATGTGAATTTTAGAAATTTACTAAGTTTTTAGGCTTGAATCTATGCATATTTGATGATTTGATGTTATGAGATGTGTTTTTAAGGCTCGACCAAGTTTGAATGAGGTATTAGGGTTGGTTGATAGGTTTGATTGAAGTCCCGAGGGCCTCGGGTGTGTTTCGGGTGCCCAAACTGGCAAATTTGGCCTAAGTCCTTTGCTGGTTTTCTGGTTTTACAGCTGTAGATAAGTGTTCTCTGCGATCGCGTGAATCAGTCCGCGATCGCGTAGTGTTAGATGGGGGTGGTCAAAAATTGTGCTTCACGATCGCAGAAGTTAAGCCGCGATCGCATTGTTCTGGCCAGTTGGTCTTCGCAATCGCACGCCCATGATCGCGATCGCGTAAGGTATACTGAGGCTGGGGGAGGTGCAGTGTTTTACTCCATGTGGTCGTGTGGCCTCTGACGGGATCACATTGATGTAGGATCAGAAGGTCCGCGATCGCCGACCTTTAATCGCGATGAAAAAATTTCAGGCGCGTGTTTCATTTACCTCCGCGGCTCATTGTATGCGATCGCATAAGGCAAATGCCTGGGCAGAATATTAAAACCCCACATCCGAGGGTTTATGCCATTTTCATATTTTTCGAATATGGGAGCTTGGGAAGGGCAATTTTTTAAGACTTTTGCACCTAGGTAATTTGGGTAAGTGATTTCTATCCCTTATAGATCATATTCCATGATTCCAATCTTAAATTCAACCTTTAATTTCGAAAATTTTGGGAAAAATGGGATGAACTTCATAGACCGAATTATTGAGTTTTGGTTATGTATTTGACCTCCGATTTGAGAGATTCTTATATGGTTATACTCGTGAGTGAATGGGTGTCCGGAAAACATAAATTTTACCCGATTCCGAGACGTGGGCCCGGGGGACTTTTTCGGCGAATTTTCTAAATTCACGTACTAGCTTATAAATAATTAGCTATCTTGTTCCCTTTAAGTGATATTTACACCGTGTAATCGATTTGAATAGATTTGGGTCACCCGGAGTCCGATACTCGTGGCAAGAGCTTGGTATTGAGTTGATTAACGCAGTACATGTAAGTGGCTTGCCTAATTCTGTGTTGGGGATCTTCCCTTAGACATTTTATACTAATATTGTTATGTGGACGCCGTGTACGTGAGGTGACGAGTACGTACATGGGTCATTGTTGCTAAACTCCTATTTTTCTCCCATGAAAATGCTCATTTTCATTCATATATTACTGCTTCCTATCTTAATTGAGTAGATAGCCTAAATGTAAGCATGCCTACCTGTTCTGACTTGATTTTCCCTTATTTGCTACTAGTCACATCATGCTTAGGTAGTTTTACTCTATTCTTACCCGTCGTTCTTCCTGGACTTTTTAGATGAGCCATAATTGACGTACTTCTGCTTTGCATATTTAAATTGGGACTACGGACGGAGATCCGGGAGCTTTCCCCCTGTACTGAATTCATTTTTAAATTGGGACTACGGACCGTGATTCGATAGCTTTCCCCCCTGTACTGAGATGCATTTGTAAATTGGGACTACGGACAGAGATCCGGGAGCTTTCTCCCTGTACTACATAGCATATTTAAATTGGGACTACGGACTGAGATACGGGAGCTTTCCCCGTATACTGCATTGCACATTTATTGTTGGGATATATGTTGTGCTAAGTCGAGAATCTCTTTATGTTATTAAATCTTTCCATTTCGTTAATCTTGTTTATCATTTCTTGTCTGTCTCTTACTATTTTAAAATTGTATATTGACTTGTTTTACAAACTCAGTAGGGCCTCAACCTCACCTAATCACTACTTGACTGGGGTTAGGCTTGGCACTTACGGAGTACCGAATGTGGAGTACTCACGCCCTTTCCTGTGCATGTTTTCCCCATGTGCAGATCCAGGTACCAGCACTCAGTATCGTGGCTAGGAGTTGTCTACTAGCAGCCAGGAGACCGCGAGGTAATTCTGCCACGTCCGTAGAATCCCACGAGTCCCCTTCTACTCTAGCATATGCATAGAAAGACTTGTACATTTTCCACTGTTTCATTGTATAGAGCCATATTTGTTAAAGAGCTTGTGACTATGGTGACATTCCGAGTTTTGGGAAGTAAAACTGTATATACTGAGCAGCTACGTTATATCTATTTGATATCCTTTCTGTCTTTATTTTATTGATTCTTTCATTTTCCACAAATTCTAGGCTTACCTAGTCATAGAGACTAGGTGTCGTCACGATACCTTGGGTAAATTGGATCGTGACAAGTTGGTATCAGAGCTTCTAGGTTCATAGGAGTCACAAGTCACAAGCCGGTTTATTAGAGTCTCGTGGATCGGTGCGAAGACGTCTGTATCTATCTTCGAGAGGCTATGTAACTGTTAAGAACAATCAAAATCTTTGGAATTTCTTATCGTGCTAGTTACTGTCATCAAATTCTTAAACTCTATTCTATTCTTGCTTGCAGATGGTTCGTACCCGTACCGGACGTACTGATGATCAGGAACCCAAGCCCCCAGTCAGAGCCATCAGAGGCAGGGGCTGGGGCAGGGGACGAGCACGCGGTGCAGCCCGAGCACCGGCTAGAGCAGAGGCAGAAGAGCCCCCAACAACTATAGTTGGAGGGGCACATGAGGTCCCTACTGTTACTCCAGACCTCCAGGAGACATTGGCCCAGTTCTTGAATGCCTTAAGTATTCTGTCTTAGGCGGGTGTACTCCTGATAGCTCCAGCTACATCCCAGGCCAGAGGAGGGACACAGACCCCCGGGGCCCGTACTCCTGAGCAGAGAGTTCATATTGGGCAGGTCCCAGAGTATATTCATATGCCCCCAGCAGCTCCAGCTCAACATGAGACTAAGATAGCTGTTCCTGAGGCAGAGCAACTCCGACTTGAGAGGTACAAGAAGTACCACCCACCTGAGTTCAGCGGACTTGCTTCGGATGACGCCCTAGGTTTTCTTGAGGGGTGTCATCGCATTCTTCGCACTATGGGTATTGTGGAGACGAGTGGGGTTTATTTCATTGCTTTCCAGCTGAGGGGAGAAGCTTATCAGTGATGGCATGTTTTTGAGCTTAGTAGCCCAGACGAGGCCGCTTCACTTACTTGGGCTCAATTTTCCGAGATGTTCTTACTTGAGTTTGTCCCTCAGAGCTTCAGGGATGCTTGGCGTGCGAAGTTTGAGCAGTTACGCCAGGGTGCCACGAGTGTGTCAAAGTATGCAGTCCGTTTCAGCGATTTGGCTCGCCATGCACCAGCTTTGGTTTTCACTGTTAGAGAGAGGTTTCGGCGCTTTATTGAGGACTCCACCCCTGTATTCGGACCAGAATTGCCAGAGAGCTGGAGACCGATATTACTTACCAGCAGGCCGTGAGTATTGCCTAGAGGATTGAGACTATGTTAGCCCAGGACATGGAGGAGAGAGAGGCCAAGAGGTCTCGAGAGACTGGTCATTTTTCAGGAGCCCGTGCACCAGCATCATGTTATGGTAGGGGTTTTGTGAGTCGCCCTGTTCATTCAGCTCTTCCAGCAGCCAGCGATATTCTAGCTCCTCCTAGACCTCAGGAGCCGTATTATGCACCACCAGTATCTCAGGTGCCTCATGCTCGAGGTGCTATCACTGGTCAGCCCAGCAGGCCAGTTCAGAGTCAGCAGCGGCCGACACGTCCTCCGAGGGGCTGCTTTGAGTGTGCTGACCCTCATCATATGATCAGAGATCCTAGAGCGAGGAGGGGCGCACCACCTCAGACTTATCTGGGTGCACCCTCTCAGATTTATCAGGCTCCACGTCTTCCACCAGGTCCTCCAGCTATTTCTCCAGCCCCAGATGTTATCCCACCATCTCAAGCAGCTCGAGGTGGAGGTCGGGGAGGTCGAGGTCGCCCTAGAGGGGGAGGCCAGGCCAGGTACTATGCTCTTCCAGCCCGGTCCGAGGCCATTGCTTCAGATTCAGTCATTACAGGTATTGTTCCCGTTTGTCATAGGGATGCATCAGTATTATTTGACCTAGTCTCTACATATTCATATGTGTCTTCCTATTTTGCTTCACATCTGGGGATAGCCTGGGACTCTTTGAGTTCCCCTGTTTATGTTTCTACTCCGGTGGGAGATTCTCTTATTGTGGACCGCGTATATCGGTCATGTTTGATTACTATTAGTGGTTCTGAGACCAGAGCTGATTTTCTACTACTCAGTATGGTAGATTTCGATGTTATATTGGGTATGGACTTGGCTGTCTCCCTATTTTTCTGTTCTTGATTGTCACACCAAGACCGTGATGCTGGCTATGCCAGGATCTCCGAGGTTATAGTGGAGAGGTTCCTTGGAGTATACTCCCCGCCGAGTCATTTCTTTTCTTAAGGCTCAACGGATGGTTGGGAAGGGGTGTGATGCATATTTAGCTTATGTGAGAGATGTTAGTACTGAGACCCCTACAGTGGAGTCCGTTCCAGTTGTCAGAGACTATTCTGATGTATTTCCAGCTGATCTTCTGGGTATGCCACCCGATAGAGACATTGATTTCGACATTGACTTGTTGTCGGGCACTCAGCCCATTTCCATACCTCCTTATCGCATGACTCCTCCTAAGTTGAAGGAGAAGTTACAGGAGTTGCTTGAGAAGGCATTCTTCAGGCCCAGTATATCACCTTGGGGCGGTTCAGTATTATTTGTGAAGAAAAAGCATGGCTCGATGCGTATGTGTATTGATTACCGGCAGCTAAATAAGGTGACAGTGAAGAACATGTACCCATTGCCTCGTATTGATGATCAATTTGAACAGTTACAGGGTGTTAGGATGTTCTCCAAGATTGATCTACGTTCTGGTTATCATCAGTTGAAGATTCGGGAATCGGATATCCCGAAGACTGCCTTCAGGACCAGATATGGCCACTATGAGCTCCTTGTATGTCATTTGGGCTGACCAATGCCCCAGCAGCCTTCATGCACCTGATGCACATCATATTTCGGCCTTATCTTGATGGTATATTCTAGCTCTCAAAAGGACCACGTGCAGCACTTGAGGACCGTGCTCCAGACATTGAGGGAGAAGAAGTTGTATGCCAAGTTTTCTAAGTGTGAATTTTGTCTTGATTATGTGGTATCCCTAGGCCACGTGGTGTCCTCGGATGGGATCAAAGTAGATCCGAAGATGGTGGAGGCGGTTCAGAGTTGGCCCAGACCGTCCTCAGCTACTGAGATCCGCAGTTTCCTCAGTTTGGGTGGGTATTATCGCCGTTTTGTGGAGGGATTCTCATCCATTTCAGCGCCTATGACCAGACTGACCCAGAAGAGTGCATCATTTATATGGACTGAGGAGTGTGAGGAGATCTTTCAGAAGCTCAAGACAACCCTGACTACAGCTCCTGTGTTGGTTTTGCCTACCGGTTCCGGATCTTATACAATTTATTGTGATGCTTTGAGGATTGGCTTGGGGGCGATGTTGATGCAGGGCGGTCGGGTGATTGCCTATGCATCCAGGCAGTTGAAGGTCCATGAGAAGAACTACCCTTTTCATGATCTCGAGTTGGCAGCGATTGTTCACGCCCTGAAGATATGGCGTCATTATTTATATGGTGTTCCCTGTGAGATATTCACGGATCAACGGAGTTTGCAGCACATATTCAGGTAGAAGGATCTAAATTTCCACCAGCATAGGTGGTTGGAGTTGCTAAAGGACTATGACATCAATATATTATACCACTCGGGGAAGGTCAATGTGGTGGCTGATGCCCTGAGTCGCCGGGCGGGGAGTTTGGCATACCTTTATGCAGCTGAGAGGCCTCTAGCCTTAGATGTTCAGTCCTTAGCCAGTCAGTTCGTGAGATTGGATCTTTCTGAGCCTTGCCGGGTATTAGCTTGTGTGGTTGCTCGATCTTCCCTTCATGAGCGTATAAGAGAGCGCTGGTATGATGATCCCCACCTTTTGGTTCTTCAGGATAGATTCCGGTGGGGTGATGCCATAGATGTGACTATAGAAGAGGATGGGGTGATGAGGATGCAGGGCCGTATCTGTGTGCCCAACGTAGATGGGCTTCGGGAGTTGATTCTTGAGGAGGCCCATAGTTCGCGGTATTCGATCCATCCGGGTCCCGCGAAGATGTACCAGGATCTGAGACAACACTATTGGTGGCGAAGGATGAAGAAGGATATAATAGAGTTTGTAGCCAAGTGTCTCAACCGTCAGCAGGTCAAATGTGAGCATCAGAGACCGGGAGGGTTACTTCAACAGATTCATCTTCCATAGTGGAAGTGGGAGCAGATCACCATGGACTTTGTGGTTGGACTTCCTCGGACTTTGAGGAAGCATGATGCTATTTGGGTGATTGTGGATCGGCTGACTAAATCAGCCCATTTCATTCCGGTACTGACTACATATTCATCGGAGAGGTTGGCTGAGATTTATATCAGAGAGATTGTTCGCCTCCACGATATTCCAGTATCTATCATTTTAGAAAAAGGTACACAGTTCACTTCACAGTTCTAGAGAGCCGTTCAACAGGAGTTAGGCACCAGGGTAGAGTTGAGCAACCCTTTTCATCCTCAGACGGACGGGCAGTCCGAGCGCATGATTCAGATCCTCGAGGATATGCTCTGTGTTTGTGTGATGGATTTTGGACGGTCATGGGATCGATTCTTGCCTCTTGCAGAGTTTGCTTACAACAACAGCTACCAGTCCAACATTTAGATACCGCCGTATGAGGCATTGTATTGTAGGCAGTGCAGGTCTCCCTTGGGATGGTTTGAGCCGGGCGAGGCCCGATTGTTGGGTACAGACTTGGTTCAAGATGCTCTGGACAAGGTGAAGGTGATTCAGGAGAGACTTCGCACAGCTCAGTCTAGGCAGAAGAGCTATGCAGATCGGAAGGCTCGTGACTTGGCATTTATGGCTAGTGATCGGGTTTTTCTTCGGGTATCGCATATGAAGAACGTCATGAGGTTCGGGAAGAAAGGCAAGCTGAGTCCGAGACTTATTGGCCCTTTTGAGGTGTTGTGGCGTGTTTGGTAGGTTGCTTATGAGCTAGCCCTGCCTCCCAACCTAGCAAGGGTTCATCCGGTGTTCCACGTCTCCACGCTCCGGAAGTATAATGGTGACCCGACTCATGTCTTGGATTTCAGCTCAGTCCAATTGGACAAAGATCTATCATATGTTGAGGAGCGTGTGGCTATATTAGACAGGCAGGTTAGAAAACTCAGGTCAAAGGATATTGTGACAGTACAGGTTCAGTAGAGAGGTCAGCTAGTCGAGGAGGCGACTTGGGAGACCGAGTAGGATATGCGGAGTCAGTACCCTCATCTTTTCACAGCTCCAGGTATGTTTCTATGCTCGTTCGAGGACGAACGATTTTCTTAAAAGGGGGATGATGTAACTACCCGGCCGATCGTTTTAAGAATTTGCACCCGGATCCCCTATTTACCGCCTCTCCCATGTCTATTTATGTTATTGGAACCTGTCGGTGCGTTGAGTGATGAAATCCGGTGTGATTTTGGACACATAGTCCATAAATGTGGATTTTAGCTTTAGAAATCAGGCCGTAGCTAGAGCTGTGTGAAGACGGATCTGAAATGGAATTTCGTCGACCCCGTTAGCTCGTTGGGTGATTTCGGGGTTAGGAGCATGCTCAGAATGTGTTTTCAAGGTCGGGTGTGGATTTAGGCTTGAATTGGCGAAATTTAGAATTTCAACGATTTCCGCCGATAGGTGAAGTTTTGATATCGGACTCAGAATGGAATTCCGAGAGCGACAACAGGTCCGTAATGTTGTTTATGACTTGTGTGCAAAATTTGAGGTCATTCGGATGAGTTTAGGAGTGCTTCGGCATCAGATGTGAGTTCTAGAAATTTCCTAAGTTCTTAGGCTTGAATCTATGTATATTTGATGATTTTGATGTTATGAGATGTGTTTTTAAGGATCGACCAAGTTTGAATGAGGTATTAGGGTAGGTTGGTAGGTTTGGTTGAGGTTCCGAGGGCCTCGGGTGTGTTTCGGGTGCCCAAACGGGCATATTTGGCCTAAGTCCTTTGCTGGTTTTCTGGTTTTACAGCAGCATATAAGTGTTCTTTGCGATAGCGTGAATCAGTCTGCAATCGCGTAGTGTTAGATGGGGGTGGTCAGAAATTGTGCTTCGCGATCGCATTGTTCTGGCCCGTTGGTCTCCGCAATCGCACGCCCATGATCGCGATCGCGTAAGGGATACTGAGGCTGGGGGAGGTGCAGTGTTTTACTCTATGCAGTCGCGTGGCCTCTGACGCGATCACATTGCTGTAGGATCAGAAGGTCCGCGATCGCAGACCTTTAATCGCGATCGCGATGAAGGAATTTCAGACGCGTGTTTCTTTACCCTCTGCGATCGCGACTCATTGTACACGATAGCATAAGGGATATGCCTGGGCAGTATATTAAAACCCCAAATCCGAGGGTTTGTGCCATTTTCATATTTTTCGAATTTGAGAGCTCGGGAAGGTAAATTTTTGAAGACTTTTGCACCTGGGTAACTTGTGTAAGTGATTTCTATCCCTTATAGATCATATTCCATTATTCCAATCTTAAATTCAACCTTTAATTTCGAAAATTTTGGTTAAAATGGGATGAACTTCTTATGTGTTAGACGTCAATACTAAACAATATTATAAGTTAATTGTGCAGTATCCACTTTTCGAGTGCTGTCTAATAAGAAGAACCTGGTTCTTCTTGGTGTACTACTTACTACTATTTGCGGAATAATAAAGCAATAAAGTAAAGACACAGATATTTTTACGTGGAAAACACCTGACTCAAAAGGTGAAAAAACCACGACCTACTCCTCAGTAGGATTTGCTCAAACACTTCACTAAAAACTCTGAGCCAAACGGAATTACAAAATAAACTCTTTTGTAATCCTAGGACTAACTCTAATCCTCTTTGTATCAACTCGCCTCTAGCTAATTTCTACAGACGTCAAACTAACTTTAACTTGAGTAATACCTATTGCAATTTGCTTCTAAGAAAGCTGAAAAGATACAATGTTAAAACGCCTACTACAACCAACTAGACTCAATGATAAGCAGATGGAACTATTTCTTCTAGTTGAACTGTAGCCTTTGCACAATACTTTTGCTTGCAAATAACCTGGGAATTTTGCTTGCAGAACTTGATCCAATTTAGCCCTTTGTACATCCTTTTTGTGTCATCTCTTTCGGCAGTAATACTCTGAGTATTTATAGAGTCAGTTGAGTTCTGGTCCGATTCTACCTGGGAGAACAAGTTCTTATCAAACTCAACTTCCTTCCTTCATTTTTGTCCTTGCTGAATTCAACTTCTTTCATCTACATCAGTTTGCAATCTTTTCGTATTAGGAGACATCCTCTTAGTTCTTTGATACCCAGCAATCACTGATATCTCCTATGCTTGTACGATTCTTGTGTCAACTGCTCCGTTCAGGTGTGTATGATTTGATGGACCTGGTTCATCTTGTCAATATTTGTCAATCTTCAAAACCCATTCAGTGACATGGGCCAACAAAATCTCCCTTTTTGATGATGACAAAATCTGTGCTTTTATCATGTATACACTTCAAACACTTTGTATATTTTTAAGCATTAATCATTGAGAACCAGGTTCATTAGGTTATAAATATCACTTGTTGAAAATTTTGAACCAATACCAATATGTCTTCCCCCTTTTTGCATCATCGAAAAGTTGTAAAATGATACTTACCAGTTTTTAATTCTCACTCATGGCCAATTTAGGCAACTGCAGGTGCAAACATGATTAATCATCACAAGAAACTGATAATGTAAGCTAAATAAGAAATTGAGACATTTTTCAAAACAACAAGCTTTCATTGATTAACAGGGATGTTCAACACCAAAACAGATTAAAATCAAAATAGCCAAAACATGATGAAAACAGAATAAAAACTGAAACAAAAACTACACACTGTCCCGAACTGGACACTTTATAGGTTTGGAGGGGGTAGCACTGGACATTCCTAAGGCTGGGAGGGTGCAAATGAGGCTGGGTTCTTGATTTGTAGAAGGGACAGCATTTGGTGTAAAACACCTTCATTTTTCTCATTCTCCTTTGCTAACTTAGCTTTGAGAACATCACACTCATCTTCCACCTCAATTAAGAGAGACCTCAATCGAAGGATCTCCATATCCTTTAACTCGCTTTCTTGAACCAGAGTACGGACCTTGCTGTTGACTAGTAGCTTCTGAGATGAACCAAGTTCATCTGCCGGGGCATTGACAGTATAATCACAAGACAGCAGAGTGTCCTTCCCAAAGAAATCCTTAGCAGTGGCCATCTCAGCCTTCTTTGTAGGAACTCCAAAATGAGAAAGAACAACAGTTAAAATAAAGACATAAGGGATCACATGTGCTTTGGTGCCATTCACCACTCTGTCCTAGAGCTGGATGATAAAAGCTGGCCAATTAATTTGCTTGCCTGTGTACAGACATTCCATGAGGGTTAAATCCATGTAGTTAGCAGTGTGTCTTCGTTCTTGTCTGGGCAGCAGGAACTTGATCACAAATTCAAAGAACAGCTTCTGCTCAGGCTTCATCTCACTATTGTACACAGCCCTAGGTTCAATCTCCTTCTCATTGTCTCAGAAGAATCTGGTGATATTGAGAGCTGAGGTCATTCCATCTAAACACGTCCATCTCTGCCTCGTGTAGTCTTCATAACCCTCAGCTGGAATGTCTAGAATGACTCCTAGTTCTTGAGCATCAAAGGAGACTTCAACTCCCTTAACCAATGAGGTGACCCTGCCTCCAATGACTGTGGCATTCCCCATCAACTCCACAACCTCATTTCTGGCCAGTCTGCCTTCCATGCGAAGGACCATGTCCTTCTAGCCCTGCGCTGCCAGAAAATTCAGTAAATACCTCATTCCAGGCTCCTCCAAATCCTTCAACAGTTTCCCTTTCAATATTTTTCTCTTGCCAAACATGGCAACTCTGTCAGTAGACACTTCCCCAGCCTCTTTTCTCTTCCTCTCCACTCAATTCTGGATCATCATCCCTCTCAATAATCTATACTTTCTTCACCTTCTTTATCTTAGACCTTGTCCTTGAAGCAGTACTCCCAGTGGTGATGGACACAGTAGCTGACTTCTTTGAAGAAGTCTTAGCCTTTTTGGGCTTGGGGGTTTTGGTAACCACTGGAGCAGCCTCCTCTTCTTGTTGGACCAGGTCCAACCACTCTTTGTCGTCAATAATAACAGGTTCCCCTACCTTTGCTTTCCCCTTCTCTGCCTTCTTTCTTTTGCTCTCTTGCAGAGCTTTTTCCAATTTCTCCTCCTATTCTCGTACAGTATTTCTCGTCGCACGTACCCTAGGAACAGGTACACCAACAGAATCAGCAGTCTTTCTTTTCCTTGAAGGAACTGAGGCTTTAGACTTTCTGGACTTTGGAGCCCTTCTCTTCTTGGGGTTGTATGAGTCCCCCAGCTTCTTTAGTATTTCAGCCAAAGTTTCTTCCCCAGAAGAAACATGTTCATCTATTTCCTTCATTAACTTCTCCAACCCAGCAGCAGCTTTCTCAACTTCAGTAGTTCCTCCTAATACCATGACATCTTCTTCAAGATTTTCAAGAATGGGGCCACAAATTGCAAGCGTGGTACCATCCTCCCCGGATCCCCTCACATCTACTTCACCCTCGTTCTCAAGATTTTTCTCTTTCCCAAATTTTCTTTGCCTTCTTGGCACTTCCACTTCCACCACAGACCCCACCAACACAAATCGATTTTCAGCAGAATTTAAATCAGAGGTAACTTCAGTATTACCTTTCTCAGCACTGGATGAACCAGGTGCTTCATCTTCATTTGGTGATTTAAATGACTCATCGGATGATTCTGGTTTGGAGCCTTCCTCAGTACGTAATAATTCTTCCAAGAATTTTGCTCTTGAACCAAAAGCCACAGATTTACGTGCAAGAACCTTAACACGACGGGTTTTGGGGGCTGGGGTAGGGTTTGCTGTGGGTTCAGGGATTGTAGAGTGTTCTTGGGTTGATGATTTTTCAGGAGACTCGGAACTATAGACTGAGGGAGAGTTTGAATTAGATTCATAGTTTCCCCCATCATAATCTCTGTTTGGGGATGAGTTAGAAGAAGCTGGTGGAGGAGACGACATGATTTTGATGTTGTTAGAGGGAGAAGAAAATAAAAGGCAGTAGGGATTTTGAGTTGAGTGAGTTGAACAAGGTTCGTCAGGTGTTTTGTACACAATGAGTAATGATGGCCTATTTATAACTTGTGGCTGGAGAGATTTCACCAGAAGTGTATTTACCAAGTAGGATCCTAATCGATTACGAACTGTCCGCGATTGGACATTGATTAGACAGTTACTTTCCCCCTAAAACTAGGCTAATTAATTGAGACGCGACTTCTTGAAACTGGTTCATTATTTAGGTAAGTACGAGAATTTAATTTGAACCATAAATGGATAGAGTCCTGCTCATAGTCCTGCTCATGTATGACTGTACCTGAATTAATACATGTATGGAGATGAGAACGTACCTTGTCAGTCACGTAAACCAGCATGGATGAATCAGGTTCATCCTGTTAAAAATATTTATTTTGCCTCAATTCACAAAGATAGAGAAACATCATCAGTGACTAGGGAATTATATTAACACATGGAATAAGAGTATGGAAATAAAGACATAGTACTGAGCAATGATTAATCTGATTACATACCTAATTAAAATTTCCAGCCAAACAAAACCCTTTTCTTTTCTCAATTCTGTTTTTCAATTAGGTGATCTTAATCATCCCTAATTCAAGCTTGTTTCTCTCATAATGCTCCCTACTCAATGCTTTGGTAAATATATCAGCAATTTGATGATTTGTAGCATATAAATCGATTGAGATCATTCCCTTTTCAAAGTTATCCCTCAGGAAATAGTGCCTAACATCTATGTGCTTAGTTCTCTTGTGATGAACCGGGTTCTTAGTCATACTGATTGACTAGTGTTATCACAGTAAATAGGAATGCATCTCACATCTATACCAAAGTCCAGGTGTTGTTGCTTGATCCATAGCAATTGGGCACAGCAAGAGGCTGCAGCCACATATTCAGCCTCAATAGTAGACAAGGCTACTCAATTTTGTTTCTTGGTGGCCCAAGGGACAAGGCAGGAGCCCAAAAAGTGAGCCATACCTGAAGTACTTTTCCTGTCAACCAGGAAACCTGCATAATCAGCATCAGCATATCCTACAAGGTAAAATTACTACCTTTAGGATACCAAAGGCACAGATTAGTGGTGCCCTTCAGATATATTAAAATGCTTTTTACTGCAGTGAGGTGGGACTCCTTTGGGTTGGCTTGAAACCTAGCACACAGTCCCACACTGAACACTATATCAAGTCTACTTGCAGTAAGATAGAGTAGAGACCCAATCATCCCTCTGTATGTCTTCTGATCAACGGATGAACCAGGTTCATCCACATCCAATTTTGTAGCTGTGGCTATTGGGGTATCTATCTCATTTGAATCCTCCATTTTGAATTTCTTGAGGAGTTCTTTTACGTACTTCTGTTGATGTATCATTGTGCCATGTGGAGTTTGTTTGATCTGCAAACCTAAGAAGAAGGTTAGTTCACCCATCATACTCATTTCAAATTCACTCCCTATTAATGTAGAAAATTCCTTGCTAAGCTTTTCAGTAGTTGCCCCAAATATGATATCATCAACATATATTTGTACAATCAGAAGATCTTTTCCCCTTTCCTTTAGGAACAAAGTACTGTCTATCTTGCCTCGTTTGTACCGATGTTCCAACATGAATTTTGACAATCTCTTGTACCAAGCTCTAGGCACTTGCTTGAGACCATAGAGAGCCTTGTCAAGTTTATATACTTGATTAGGTGACTCTTTACTTTCAAAACTAGGAGGTTGTTTTACAAATACATCTTCCTTCAAATAGCCATTAAGAAAGGCACTCTTTACATCCATATGATGAAGAGTGAATTCCATGTGTGCGGCAAATGCTATAAGAAGTTTGGTTGCCTCCAATCTTGCCACAGGAGCAAAGGTCTCATCATAGTCAATTCCCTCTTTTTGGCTGTATCCTTGAACAACCAGTCTAGCCTTATTTCTTGTAACAGTTCCATCCTCATCAAGCTTGTTCCTGAATACCCACTTGGTGCCAATTACTGATCTGTCTAGTGGCCTGGGTACCAAGTGCCATACTTGAATCCTCTCAAATTGATTCAGCTCTTCTTGCATGGTAGTTACCCACTCAGCATCTTGCAGGGCTTCAGCAATGTTCTTTGATTCAATCAAGAATAGAAATGCATCAAACGCACACAGATTTTTCAAGGAGGATCTAGTTTTGATTCCAGATCTCAAATTTGTTATGATGTGCTTAAGAGGGTGAGAACTCTGATATCTGTGTGGTTTGAGTACCAGTTGTTAACTTCTGGATTGTTCCATGTTGTCTTGTAGTTGTGGAACAGGATCAGGGCCAGTATTTCCATGTAGAATTCCCTCTGTTCAGTTGCGTGGGGTTGTTGAACCTGGTCCATCTACCACAGGTGCTTCAATGTGGTCATTGCTCCTCACCAGTCCAAGCTCCTCATCTTCTAGTTCCTGTCTCTCGGATAAAGTTTAGTTTCATCAAAGACAACATGTACACTTTCTTCTACACACATAGCTCTTTTATTGTATATTTTATAAACTTTGCTATGTGTTGACTATCCCAAGAACATTCCCTCATCACTTCTGGGATCAAATTTTCCTAGAGAATCTTTGCCATTATTATGCACATAACACTTGCATCCAAAAGCCCTAAGATGGGATATGTTGGACTTTCTCCCTTTTAGTAATTCATAGGGAGTTTTCTCTACCAGAGGTCTGGTCATGCATCTATTAATAATGTAGCATGCAATGTTAATTGCTTCTGCCCAAAAGCTGTGAGGTAGTTTTCTTGATAGAAGAGTGGTTCTTGCCATGTCTTCAAGAGTTCTATTTTTCCTTTCAACAACCTCATTTTGCTGTGGGGTTCTAGGAGCAGAAAAATTATGATTAACACCATGTTCATCACAGAACTCAGCAAACTTAATATTCTCAAATCCAGTACCATGGTTAGATCTTATTGATGCCAGTTGATGTCCCAATTTATTTTGAATTTTCTTAGTAAATGCGGTGAACATATCAAATGCTTCATCCTTAGATGACAGGAATAAGGTCCAAGTGAAACTTGAAAAATCATCAACTAGCACCATTACATATCTCTTACCACCTCTACTTAAAGTTCTCATAGGACCACATAGATCCATATGAACCAGTTCCAACGTCTTGGTGGTACTGACCATTTTCTTACTTTTAAAAGAGGACCTTACTTGCTTCCCCATGGCACATGCCTCACAAACTTTGTCTTCCTTGAACTTAATGTTAGGAAGTCCTACCACTAAGTCCTTAGAGACGAGTTTATTAAGCTGAGTTAGACTTGCATTACCAAGTCGTTTGTGCCATAGGAGGGGATCATTGTCCAACACACTTAGACAATTGAGTTCATTTTCAGATAGTGTGGACAAATCTATGACATGGATGTTATTCATTCTTTTTCCCTGCAAAACAATCTTGTCAGTAAGCAGGTTGGTCACAAAACATTTTGTGGAAGTAAAATCAACTAGGTTACCTCTGTCACATAGTTGTGATAGACTGATCAGACTATATTTCAAGCCATCTATGAGATACACATGTTCAATAGATCGTGTATCATCCTTACCTACTTTACCAACCCCAATGATTTCACTTTTCTTTCCGTTTCCAAAGGAGACATTTCCTTCTTTGATACTTTCAAGTGAAAAGAACTGTTCCATGTTCCCAGTCATATGTTTTGAGCAGCCACTATCCAAGTACCAAATCTGGCTGCCTCCTCTCACTTGAACCTACAAAAGAAAATTAGGGGTTAGTTTTAAGAACCCAAACTAGTTTGGGTCATTTTCTATGACAGAATGGATGAATCAAATTTTTTCTGGCCTAGTTTGGTAGCCAGTTTTTCCTTTTAATGTATCTCTCATTTTTCTGACTGGCCTTTTCTTTTACAACACACTCATATTTATAGTGGCCAGTCTTCTCACAATGGGTGCAGATTTTATTTTCAAGCAGAGTGAGATACTTTCTTTTGGGATCCCACTTAGGCAATTGACTCCCAAAACCAATCCCTCTTCTGTTGCTACTATGATTCTCTTGAAGCCATATCAGGGCGTCAGAGGATTTATTCCATTTACAGGTTCGATCTAATTCATGTTTGACTTTGCTAAGTTGTTCATTAATAGTTTTTATTTGCTCGTCCTTGGAATACATCTTATCTTTCAATTTTCCTATGTTTTCTTCTAACATTACATGAGAGTGATCAACTACCTTTTTACCGGATCCTAGTCATAACTTTACGTTTTCAGATTTTAGCTCTAGAATCTCTGTTTCGAGTGGATGAACCTGGTTAATAAAGATAATGTTTTTCTTTTCAGATTCACTGACCCTTATCTCCAGGTCCATGCATTTTGCTTTTAGCATTGCACACTCTTTAGGTAGTTGATCCTTCTCTTTGGTTATTTCCTCAGAATCATCTATGAAGTCAAGTAGCAACTCAGAGAGTTTCTCCTTAGATAAAAACTTTATTTTAGTTTTAAGTTGTGAGATACTTACCTCTGGTTCTTCATAAGTCTCCTCATCAGATTCTCCAATTGCCATGAGAGCCTGATCTTCTGTCTCACCATTTTCTTATTCTTCATCTGAACTTTCCCCCCAAGCATCAACCATAGCTTTTGTTGTGTTTGTCTTGGGTTGAACCTGTTCCTTCCTCTTGTTCCTTCTCTCATATCTTTTCTTTTTCCACTCTACTTCCCACTGAGGACAGTTTTTTAATGAGATGGTCTGTCTTGCCACATTTATAGCATCCCACATTAGCTGACCTTTCTGGTGCCCCTGCCTTGTTGGAGTTTCCTCCCCTGGAGATGCCCTTCTTCCTCATGAGAAAGTTTCTGAATTCTTTGGTTATCATGGCCATCTCATCTGCCTCCAGATCAGCTCCCTCAGTGATCCTGAGTGCTAGACTTCTCTCCTTCTTTGGGGCATCCATCTTCATGGTTTGCCTTCTGAGTTCATAAGCAGTGAGGTTTCCAATCAACTCATCCAGTCTAAGGGTTGCCATATTTTTGGATTCCTGGATAGCAGTGATCTTGCTTTCCCAGGAGATAGGCAGAACCCTTGTCAAGATATTCTCTACCTTGTCTTCTTCAAGTATGATTCTTCCAAGAGACTTGAGTTCACTTGTCAAGGTTATGAACCTTGTGTACATTTCCTGAATTGTCTCTCCTTCTTTCATAGTGAAGTTTGCATACTGAGAGTATAGTAGTGTACCTCTAGACCTCTTCACTTGAGATGTTCCTTCATGAGCTACTTGTAGAGTATCCTAGATTTCTTTGGCAGTGGTGCAACTTTGGATTCTACTGTATTCATCTGGTCCTAATCCACACACTAGCCACTTCTTTGCTTTGGCATTCTTCTCCAATTTCTTCAATCTTTAGCCGTGTAGTCAGCCCTAGTCTTAGGTACATCTTCACCTTCAGCAGTTTTCTTCATTGTTGCAAGTGGTCCATCAGTGACTATGTCCCAGAGTTCATAGTCCTCTCCAATAAGGTGGTCCTTCATTCTATTCTTCCACCAAGAATAGTACTGGCCATTGAAGAGTGGTGGTCTTGCAGTTGATTGACCTTCCCAGTTCCAAGGTGGTGCCCTCATCTTGATCTTTTCCAAGGTGTTAGCCTTTTCAAGGATAACCTTCTCTGATACCAATTGATGTTTTAGACGTCAATACTACACAAATATTATAAGTTAATTGTGCAGTACCCAATTTTTGAGTGCTGTCTAATAAGAAGAACCTGGTTCTTCTTGGTGTACTACTTACTACTATTTGCAGAATAATAAAGCAGTAAAGTAAAGACACATATATTTTTACGTGAAAAACACCTGGCTCAAAAGGTGAAAAAACCACGACCTACTCCTCAGTAGGATTTGCTCAAACACTTCACTAAAAACTCTGATCCAAATGGACTTACAAAATAAACTCTTTTGTAATCCTAGGATTAACTCTAATCCTCTTTGTATCAACTAGCATCTAGCTAATTCTACAGACGTCAAGCTAACTCTAACTTGAACAGTGTGTACCTATTGCAATTTGCTTATAAGAAAGCTGAAAAGATACAATGTTAAAACGCCTACTACAACCAACTAGACTTAATGATAAGCAGATGGAACTGTTTCTTCTAGTGGAACTGTAGCCTTTGCACAATACTTCTGCTTGCAAATAACCTGGGAATTTTGCTTACAGAACTTGATTCAATTTAGCCTTTTGTGCGTCCTTTTTGTGTCATCTCTTTCAGCAATAATACTCTGAGTATTTATAGAGTCAGTTGAGTTCTGGTCCGATTCTACCTGGGAGAACAAGTTCTTATCAAACTCAACTTCCTTCCTTCATTTCTATCCTTGCTGAATTCAACTTCTTTCATCTACAACAGTTTGCAATCATTTCGTATTAGGAGACATCCTTTTAGTTCTTTGATACTCAATAATCACTGATATCTCCTATGCTTGTACGATTCTTGTGTCAACTGCTCCGTTCAGGTGTGTATGATTTGATGGACCTGTTTCATCTTGTCAATAATTGTCAATAATTGTCAATCTTCAAAACCCATTCAGTGACATGGGCCAACAACTTCATAGACCGAATTATTGACTTTTGGTTGGGTATTTGACCTCCGATTTGAGAGATTCTTATATGGTTATCCTCGTGAGTGAATGGGTGTCCGGAAAACATAAATTTTACCCGATTCCGAGACGTGGGCCCGGGGGACTTTTTCGGCGAATTTTCTAAATTCACGTACTAGCTTATAAATAATTAGCTATCGTGTTCCCTTGAAGTGATATTTACACCGTGTAATCGATTTGAATAGATTTGGGTCACCCGTAGTCCGATACTCATGGCAAGAGCTTGGTATTGAGTTGATTAACGCAGTACATGTAAGTGGCTTGCCTAATTCTGTGTTGGGGATCTTCCCTTAGGCATTTTATGCTAATTTTGTTATGTGGACGCCGTGTACGCGAGGCGACGAGTGCGTACACGAGTCATTGTTGCTAAACTCCTATTTTCTCCCATGAAAACACTCATTTTCATTCATATATTACTGTTTCCTATCTTAATTGAGTAGATAGCCTAAGTGTAATCATGCCTACCTGTTCTAACTTGATTTCCCCTTATTCTCTTCCAGTCACATCATGCTTAGGCAGTTTTACTCTATTCTTACCTGTCGTTCTTCCTGGACTGTTTAGTTGAGCCATAATTGACGTACTTCTGTTTTGCATATTTAAATTGGGACTACGGACCGAGATCCGGGAGCTTTCATTGGGACTATGGACCGAGATCTGGGAGCTTTCCACCTGTACTGAGATGCATATTTAAATTGGGACTACGGACAAAGATCCGGGAGCTTTTCCCCTGTACTGCATAGCATATTTTAATTGGGACTACGGACTGAGACCCGGGAGCTTTCCCTGTGTACTGCATTGCACATTTATTGTTGAGATATATGTTGTGCTGAGCAGAGGGCTCTCTTTATGTTATTAAATCTTTCCGTTTCGTTAATACTGTTTATCATTTCTTGTATGTCTCTCACTGTTTGAAAATTGTATATTGACTTGTTTTACAAACTCAGTAGGGTCTCAACCTGACCTCGTCACTACTTGATTGGGGTTAGGCTTGGCACTTACGGAGTACCGAATGTGGAGTACTCACGCCGTTTCCTGCGCATGTTTTCCCCATGTGCAGATCCAGGTACCAACACTCAGTATCGTGGCTAGGAGTGGTCTATCAGCAGCTAGGAGACTGCGAGGTAATTCTGCCGCGTCCGCAGAATCCCACGAGTCCCCTTCTACTCTAGCATAGGCATAGAACGACTTGTACATTTTGTTAAAGAGCCATATTTGTTAAAGAGCCATATTTGTTTCATTGTATAGAGCCATATTTGTTAAAGAGCTTGTGACTATGATGACATTCTGGGTTTTGGGAAGTAAAACTGTATATGCTGAGCAACTACGTTATATCTATTTGATATATCATTTATGTCTTTATTTTATTGATTCTGTCATTTCCCGTAAATTCTAGGCTTACCTAATCATAGAGACTAGGTGCCGTCACGATACCTTTCGGAGGATAAATTGGGTCGTGACAATATTAGTTAAGGCAATGCATGTGGCACTGTTTCTCTCCACAGTTAGAGTAATTAAGAGTAATGAAAATATTAAAGAATTGATCGATAAAGAAATTTTTTCCTAGAAAACATACTTCGTATTTATCTAACCCAATTTTACATGAATTTCAACACTGTAAATTTATTGAACAAATATGGAGTATATTTTATGATTAGTCATATTACATTAATAAATGTATAATGCACATCTTGAAATCTTTAAAGATATCTCTCTCTCTCTCTCTAAACTAACTGTAAAGAATAAGAACGAAGTGAATACAGTCAATTTCTTGCTCCTTTTTTAAATATAAAAAAAAAATTGTGTACTAGATGGGGATTTCTCGAGGGTAAAAAAAAAAAGGAATTTTTTCTGGCCAACTTTATTAAATTTTATTACCGCATTGAGGATGTTCTTCTTGTATCCATATTAATGCCTATGTGACCTTTTCTTGCTAATATTAAAGAAGATTTATGTATTGCGTCGGACAAAGAAAATTCTGCCCATGCATAGTATAAAGCATACAAAGGCTAGAATAGAATATTACGCCTTCAAGGAGGAAGCGGCTTTTTTCCAAAATTCCCGGGAAAATGAAATGAACTTTTTTTCGTAAGGCAAGAAAGTCGCCTAAGGAAAGTAGAAGTCTATGCACACTAACCGCATTGGATGGATGCCCGGGCATTGAGAAGGAAGGACGCTTTCAGAGGCCTAATGAAACTAACTGTATTTTAGCTCGCGCATACAAAGAATCATTCTATCCTTTCGTTCCTCGTATGAAGTTTACCTGGTCAATAAGAGGGGGGTACTTTCAATGAGAAGAACTTCCGAGCGGACGAGGTCGGCTCGGTGACCGAGGGCTTGCGTGGAGGCGGCATTGCGACCACGGGCTTGGACAGTACAGAAGGAATTCTCCTGTCTCTGAAAACCTTGGTTCGCCCTTCCAGGCTTGGCTCCAGTCTCTACGGGGTCGTAAAAGGAAAGGAGAATAACTGAGATAGTATGCTATGCGCAGACTGACTTGCTGCTTGCTTTCTTTGAGGAATTTTTGAGTGAAGGGCGATGCCAGTCAATTGAGACTCTTTTTACTACTTAATACATAGCAGACTTTCATCAATCATAACTCAATTCCCGTCTTCTCTAGTGGGAATTCTGATCCCGAATAATGGAAAATTTATGTGACAGAATATGATTAGATTGTATGAATTGTTGCAGTTATTTGATTATATGCAACCACTAGCTCATGTGTAATTGCTTGTATTGATTAAGACATTCATTTTGTTAGAACAGTGCTTGGGTTGAATGTCATCACATCCTACTCTAGTTTCGGAGCGTGACATAGAGTTTTTCTTGATCTCTATTTCTCTTATTAGATTTCGGTCCGAACGAATTCTGCTTTCATTTCCCCCGTATGGAGCACTGAGTTACTTACGTTACGGTCTTCAGCAGGCAGGCTGCACTCTAGGCGGCTAGGAAGGCTCGCTAGACCAGCAGCCAGACCAAATCTTTCAATATGTGGAACAGTAATTTTGGATGATAAATGTTGTCACACCTCCTTTTTCCGACACGGGGTTGGATACAGGAGTTTTTAAATTTAAGTGACATTATGCGGATTTGGGATTTATTTATTAGTTTCAGAGTCGCCACCCGGATTTTGTCGGTGTTCCGGGACACCATATATTTATTGAAATCCCAAACCGAGGAAATTTGACTCTGTTTTAATTTGTCTGCGACCAGAAATCCGAGTAAGGAATTCTGTTAACCCGGGAGAAGGTGTTAGGCATTCCCGAGTTCCGTGGTTTTAGCACGGTCGCTTAACTATTAATATTCGGCCTAATTATCTAATTATTTACATGTTTT
>ML426947.1:0-37319 GCA_005239525.1 Nicotiana knightiana | reverse complement strand
GGGGGGGGGGGGGGGGAGGAGACGGTTTGGGGCACAATTGTTTGAGAAAAAATATATAAGAGAGTAATTCTTTTTAGGATTTGGCTATTCTTTGCCAAACCTAATATAAGGCTAAAAAATTGTCAATTCCTGTTATGTGTTTTCACCTGGTACCATTTCTTCAAGAAAAAGTTCGGAACTGGCCCATAACAGATGTTTGGGCTTGTCATTTAGGCCCTTCTATTTTTAGGATGGCTGTCGGGAGCCTCTCAACTAATACTATGTTGGATGAGTTGAGAGGGAAAAATCAAAAAGAAAAACTAACAGTATGCTGGATTCCAGGGATGAGCAGAAAACTAAGTTATTTACTTCCCTAGTTTAACCAAAATTGAATTGTTTCAAGAAGCAACAACATAACCTTTCCCCTTAGCTGATTATGCATAAGAAACACTTCATTTCTTAACATACCACTGATAATATGCCCAAAATCACACTTGGTCTTAAGTCTTAACTAACCCATGGCATACGCTCGGGTCCAAGTCCGGGCAGTTGTTTCGTACTTGTTTCTATCAGTCTTGTACATATGACCAATCTCCGGCACCAAAGGATCATCAGGATTAGGATCTGTTAGCAGAGCACATATAGACATCAACATCTGCAACGAACAAATTCAAAAATAAACATGAAGTCTGCGCTTGTTCAATCGATTATGCTTAAAGATGTTTAAAACAAAGAATAACTTGAATACATATTAAGTTTAAGAATTAGAAAGAAGAACATCAGCCGCCAAAAACACTAACTAATTTCTTTCCATCTGCCTATGCCTTGATCGGAAAAATTACCCTGCGCTGGTGAGCTAATGGCTTACTTACTACCTTAAGCGGAGGTAACTACAGGTCAAAATATACCGCAATCAATACTGAAAACCTGTATACAAAATTTCTTCAGTTGCTTACTCGGCCTAAGCAAGCCTGACCGAATACCGGAAAAAAAGTTCTTTCTCCATGTACCCAGTGTTAATAGTCGATGTGTGAACATCTTAACTCGAACACCATCAGTACCAAAAAAGAAAAAAGAGGAGAAATTCAACTGATGCAAGAGTTTCATTAGGTAAATGTAAGTTAATCTCTTATGTTTGGCTCACTTATGTTAGTTTAGAACAAGAACTAAATAATCGACGTAAAAGTCCTCACGATCCACCATTGAAATACATTTGACAACGTTCTCAGCAAAAAAAGAAAACACATAGATAAGAAGCAAAAACAAAAGATTAAATCAGAATGGGAACAACAGGAAATGAACTTCACCTTGGAGATTGTAAGTGCTGGGCTCCACTGTTCCTTCAAAATGTCAAGGCAAATTTTACCATTGCTGTTGATATTTGGGTGGAAAACCTTTGTCTTAAAAGCTATCTGCACATTTATCTCGTATTGTCATATAAATTTGTCCAGGGAAAAGTGTGTGTTTATTTATTTTTTTAAAAACAACAAAATGCAAAGACATTACAGAAAACATTCTTCAGGGGACACCCAACTCCTATAATGAAATTTTTCACATTGAACGCCCAACCAGTGGCGGACCCAGAATTTTTATTAAGGGGTATCAATATTTATTATATATACATATTTTCCCCTTTGGGTGCATGTGGCTCCGCCACTGCGCCCGACTAGTTTGGAGTTGAGGTGTAGTTGTCGATTGATTGGTATATTTGTTGAACTTCTTCTATACCAATGTACTTATCCAACTGAATCTAACATATAAATTGGACTTCTTCTAGACCAATGTACTAAGCCAGCCAACTATTCATATCAATTGTAAGCAGTTCTCTCCCTAGCAAATGAGCTTAATAGAAGATTAATAAGAACAAATATACTTGTTAACTCAATGATACTGCAATTTTACAAGCCAAGAAAACGAAAACGATAGCTTCTTTGATTCTGTGAAAAGAATCCTTTGCACAATTTAAACAACTAAGAGCCTATGAGCCTGTGAAGGGGAGCCTAGGCATAACGGGTGAAGTTGTTGCCACGTGACCAGGAGGTCACGAGTTCGAGCCGTGAAAACAGTCTCTTGCAAAAATGCAAGGTAAGGCTTAGTGCACCGGACTGCCCTATCAGGAAAGTCATAAAGAAGTTTGTGTGCCCTTTATGCTATAGGAAGAGTACCTTGGGGGGCTTAAATGGGTAATCACGAGGAAAATGAATGGTAACAAGAAACATTCCACACGCATAGGGACTATCAGGCGGACCAATAATTGTTGCTTCCCAGTGAAACAAATTGTCGGCAGCAACTGGACCTAAATACAAACAACAGGAAGCAAAAGCATAACAATCAGGGAACTCTTCAATGCAACTTTAGTCACATTTTCACTTGATATTTGGGCATTTAGGCTTAATACAAGTATACCTACAGCAACTTGCCTAAGAAAAAGGCACAAACACAAAAGCACAAAAAACCAGATAACCATTTTCCGGAATGTAAACAAGTCTCAAGCATGGGCATGCAGGGCGGAGCTAATGTGTATGTTATAGGCTCGGACGAACCCAGTAACTTTGATCCGAACCCTATATTTGTATTAAAAAATTCACTAAAAATATATAGAAATTATTAATTAAGGACCTAGTAACTTAAAAGAACTAGAATCCCAATCCAATAAACTTGGAATCCTGACTCCACCGATGTGAGCATGGACATGGTAAGCTGGGGAAGAGGAACGTACGTCTACCCTATTTACCTCATTTCAAACATTAGAACCTTGACCGTGGAGCCTCCCCTACCCAAACCGGACTTATATGTTCCTTTTGCCAATCTTCCTGAACAAACAAATATGTTCAAGGTCGATTTTTTTTTGTTTAGGTTGAAAAACTAATTCATACACCAAAAGATCATACATTACCTTCAAATTACATCTCAAATCAATTCGACCATTCCCCACCATCAAAAAGCCAAGCAAGTTAATTTACTCCACAAGGCACTCATTTTTGGTCCAACCAAAATCATACAGAACAAAATACAGGTAATTGACTATTTTTAACAGATTCCTCTACACACAAAAACCTCCCTTAGCGGTTAATATAGGAGAGCACCTAATGATAAACCTTAGCGCGGTTAACTTTGGGGGGGGGGGGGGGGGGAGGATGAAGAGTCACTACTAATTCAAAAGAAGAAACAACAAAAGTTCAAACTAAGAAAAGAATTTTTTTTATGACCTAGAATTAACGGCTCGTGTTGCATGGTTCAAAACACCAAACTCCGCAATAATAAGTCCATCTCTCCACCCTTCTCCACTTAAATATCAACTTTTCATCAATGGCGGGATTCATGTTTGATATTTACATCAATCCAATAAATACAAAACATGCGTATTTGATACACAGATTTATCACTTAACCATTTCACTTCAATTTTTAACTACCAAAGTTAAATTAATTGGTTTGGTGTAAACACCGGTTGCAAATAAGCATTTACATGTTTGAACCTGTTACATGCATTTAACTCACATTATCACATATTACGCTCTTGCCATTAAACCAAAGCCCTCGGGACAAAGTAAAAGGAAAAGAAGGTTCTAGAAACAAACCAAGAGTGCAAAAGTCAGGAGGATCTTTCACAAGATCCTCGAGCTCTTTTAGAATCCTCTTGGACGCCATCCTCGACCAAATTCTTCTACAAAAAATAAGTAAAAAAACCCAAAATCAGCTCGATGTATAAATAATAAATCAAGTCAAACCTTTTTATAACAACCCCGGTTGTTCTGGACATGTTTAGGTT
Source organism: Nicotiana knightiana (assembly GCA_005239525.1). Taxonomy (NCBI): domain Eukaryota; kingdom Viridiplantae; phylum Streptophyta; class Magnoliopsida; order Solanales; family Solanaceae; genus Nicotiana; species Nicotiana knightiana. Next base: position 33,569 of record ML426947.1, on the reverse strand, counting down.
GTTATAGAAAATATATATTACAACATAGCATGAATAATTGGTTCTAAAGAAAATATGACTATAATAGTGAAGTTATGTTATAAAGGATAACTATTATAGAGAGGTTCGACTGTAAATAAATAAAGAGGAATTTTTCAATTGTAGTCAAACGCATAATGAACATTTCGTTCGAGCAACAAATACGACCAAGGCAAAATACAAAAATACAGAAAAATAAAATATTGTTACTATGAGTCGAACTCAAGGTCTTCACTTACTAAGCGTGTGATCTAACCAACTAAGCTACAAGAGCTTGTTTTTTTTTTTTTTGTTGCAGTCAGGGAGAAGCTATGTTGGCCCAAGGGTGGCCAACTAAACACCCTTCAACGAACAATTATGCCACGTATAAAGTAAAATATTACTTGTTATTGATTAAAAAATAGACTTTGAACACTCTTGCACAGCTGACAAAGGATATTCAAAATTTGAACACCCTTATTGAACTTCCTGGCTTCGCCACTGGTTGCAGTTCAAAATAATTGATTTCTTGTTTTAGTACTACAAGTAGATTTGCTATAAAATCCAACTGTATCTATGAATGGTAATTTTCTGAAAGTATAGCTACAAACGGTAAATACAATATACTATATGTTTAATTTGTTGTATCACATAATTTTTCCAACAGGAGAAACATACATGCAGAGAGACATGCATAGTATAAAAAATCACAACTAGAGAAAGAGAAAGAAGAGAAAAGAAAATTTTACCTGAGAGATTGACCTAAAAAGATGCAATTTTCAGATTCTGAGAAGCGAACAGTACAATGTTGAACTCAGAACTTGTTTTAATATAGGCTTTCGTATCTCTGTTGGCCGACTTACAGCTACGCCCTAAATGTTTGAACATTTTACACTTAGATCCCTTAATTTATCAATAACTGTAGCATACGTCCAATTTATTTGTTTCTTTTCGCAAACTTTTTTGCTTCTAGAACATGTTATAATTTAAAGTAAAATGTTTTTTGGCTTTGTATGGAGATGTTAGTTGTAGTATTTAATAGTATCATAGCGTGACGATTAAGTGATTTAATTAATGTTGTAAATGTGAATATATTCGTCATTTAAATGACTAAGAAAATTCTCTACCGAAAGGCTTTGGATTGATTATTAGATGGGGGGCGGAGTAGAAGAATTAACCCAAATAGCCACTCACACTACAATCGAAAGATTATATCGAAATAAAGGAGACTTTTGCACCGTACCCACTTTTTATGTCACGTTTTAACTTATACCCGTTTTGTAAAAAAATTACATCCGTACCCGCTTTTGCGCATAATTTCAGCATACGGGGCTGAAGTAGCAAAGGCAATCACCCAAAACTTCAGCATTCTAGAAGACGGGCCTGAAGTAGCTTGCGAACTTCAGATCTAGAGCTGAAGTTGTTGTCTTGTAACTGGGGAACTTCAGCATACGGGGCTGAAGTTCTCCAGTTATAAAGACAAAACTTCAGCATACAGGACTGAATACACTAGAGCTGAAGTTCTGTCATTATAACTAGGGAACTTCAGCATACGGGGTCGAAGTTCTTCAGTTATAAAAACAAAAACTTCAGCCCCGTATGCTGAAGTTTTGTCTTTATAACTGGCGAACTTCAGCTTAACTGGTGAACTTCAGCTCAGCGAGGGAAAGGGAGCTGAAGTTATTTAAAAAGTGGGTACAAGTTAAAAGTTTTTAAAAAGCGGATATAAGTTAAATAGGGGCGACCAAATAAGATGCCCCGTGCAATTTTTACGAAATAAAGGTCCCCTCTCCTATTTTGGAACCAACTTAAGAGCCCAATATATAAGGCCCAAGGTTCATATAATTCTTAGCAAAAAACTATTTCGTTAGATCACAACTCTGTATCATCAAAGGTTGATAAAAAATTTGGTTAGTACTGTTCGAGTTAAGTGCCGTTTATTTGTGGACGCATATAAACGTCTAGTAAATTCTTTACATACATAATTCGAGTCGAGAACAATGAATATACGCTCAAGATTCCATTGTGCACAGGGTGTACAAAGAAAATCGATAAATCACACCAACACAATAATACGAGTCAAACCGAGAAAAAAAAATTCGATTGTTGTTTGATTTAATTTGGTTTGGTGTCGGAAAAAAAAACTACCGTAATTGGTTTAGTTTGGTTTTAACTAAAAAAAGTCAAACCAAAACCAACCCAACCCGGTATTACATTTATACAATTTTAAAAAATATATTATGAATAGAAATATTTATTGTAATATAATTTATATATATTTCTTAAACTTGTTCACAGTTTTATCTTTAAAAGTATTATTTAAAATTTGGACTTAACATTTTTGAATGGTCCAATAAATTTTATAGCACATAAAGGTACTAAGTCAAATAAAGTTCAAATCAATACTAATGCTAATAAAGGAAATTCAATTCAATACTAGGAAAGATAATAGTGTTGGATGTCTATTTTTTAGTTTTGCATTGATTTATAATGAAAATGTATAACCTAGTTTATCTTTTTTTAATGTTTAGTTGTGTAATTAATAGTACTTATTTTAGCACAACCTATATTGTATTTTTAGATTATGTTAATTTTTATTATGGTATATTAATTAGTAATATTTTCTTTGTGCAATTTTATTATCTATGTTATTGAATATTTTAGTACAATGTTATGACTCATCTCATATTAGTATTTTATATTCTTGAAAAATATATTATATAGTTGTATCCTACTAGGATTAAAATAAATATTTGGAGCACAAGTTACATATATTGTGCTATTAAGACTTTACCGGGAAAAAATCCGAAAAACCCGAGAATGAAAAACCCGACTTTATTAGATCGGTTTGGTTAATAAATTTAAAAACCTGACACCATTGGTTTGGTTTGGTAATTGAAAAATCCGAACCAACCCGACATATGTACACCCCTAGTGTACACCATCCACGGAATCCACTTAAAGCCTACAATCAGATGAAATTTATTTTAGCTGTAGACGTGTAATTCCTTAACATATCTTGTCCGACGATAAGAAAATGGACATTGGACCTAATTCAAGTATATATTTTATAAAGCACTCACATTTTGAATTTTCTAAACCTTGAATTTGTTGTCCATTCACACCATGTATTTGTGACCACTGCATCAAGAAGATGGAAAAGATATCTTGAGAGTGAGAAAGAGAACTTAGAATTTATAATCAGAGTACAATTTCAAGAATACCTTAAAAAAAAGTATCTTTGGTACACGCTAAACATGAACTAGTATCAGGTTACAACTATTCATATTGTTCACTGAGAGAGTGAAGTAAGCATTTAAACATGAATTAAGATGGTAAACTGTAATAAAAATGGCTACAAAGAAAATGATCTTGAGTAGCTCATTGAGTATCAGATTGTGTCTCAGGCACTGGTGTGGCTGCTCTTGGTGTTGAAGTTTCTGTTTTGCCTTCAGATGAAAGCTGATTGTCTAAGCCAGTGGGCCGAACGTTCTCGATCATTTTAACGACCTCGGACATTTTTGGTCTTTGATCAGCCATCCTTACCACACAAGACATTGCTATCTGTAACATTTCCACCATTTCTTCCTCTATATTTGGATACCTCAATAGTTCCAAGTCGAATACTTCAGCAGTCCACTCCTCTCGGACGACTGAATGAACCCAACGGACCAAGTGTATAATCTCATCTCCGTTCGTTGTATGGACGGGGGATTTACCTGTAAGGAGTTCCAATAACAACACACCGAAGCTGTACACATCAGAAGGTTGAGTGGCTTTTCGGGTGTCTGTTATTTCTGGGGCACGAAAACCAGCAGCACGAGCAACTGGATGAGCTAACGAGCTCATTATTGATGACAGACCAACATCGGATACACAACCATATTGTTTAGAGTTCAAAAAGATATTTGAGGATTTGACGTTTCCATGGACTAGCTTGCCACCATTCTCGGCATGTATTCTAGCAATACCTCTCGCTGAACCAATAGCTATCTTAAGTCGAGTTTCCCAATCTAAAGGGATCCTGTTATCTCCCCGTTTACCTACAAGTTGTATATTCATAGATGATAATCAACAAGCCAGTAGCAAAAACAATACTCAATAACAGGTAATACAGTGATCAAACAGAGATGACAAAGATACCAAATTACCAATTGCCTTAAAAGACGATAAAAAAGGAGATAACATGTATCAGAGTCAAGATTTTCAGTAATTAGGTGACCTATCTGTGCCCCATTAGACCAAAACACCACCATTCCGTTATAAGCAAAAGCAAAGGATCAAAATACAATCCTCTGTGTTTCTCATTTGTTCTTTTTTTTAGTTATCAGTGATTAACATGCCGAAGATTAGAGTAAATCAGTATGCCTTGGTCAATGAAACTTAAATGTTAAAACATCTATTGCACAACTCATCATCTTAGTCGAAAGCTACACAATTACACTCAGATGAAATATTAGGTTACCATAACTAAAATACACCAAAAGGAGATGACCATTGACTTTCTACAAGTTCTCATTTCACTCCATTTGGTTTGAGAAAAGCAAGAGAACTCCTAGCTCTAACACCAAAATTGGGGGAGTAAAAAAGCAACATAACCACAAAGAATTCTGTCGTGATGTTCATAAAAGATTCTATACAGAATAAGGTTGACAATAGCTTAGGATTCACTATTCTAGACTACTGGTTAATTAAATCAGGTCCTACTAGTTATCTAAAAAGCTTAGCTATTCATGAGATTTGACATCATATATATTTGCTTGATGGACAAAAGACTTAGGAAAAAAGTAAGCTTCTCGACAAAATCATGAATTATTTTGACTTACCATAAAAGGGAACAGAAATCAGAAATGATTATCCACATGCTATGAAATAGTTCAATCAAGTAGTGGATGAAATGAAAGACTAGTGACAAAAGAAAAGTGACAAAGATTTGTATATTGTATAGTTAAATATGTTGTGAGAAAGGAGTTCACTGCCCCACAGAGATGCTTAAACCACATGTTAGGATCACCTCACCTTTTGTTATGTACACCTAACTATTAAGCTGGAAAGAGAATATATGGAACCTACAATATACCTCGGTGGATTCCCACTTACATCTCTGTCCCTACCATAACACAACAAATTATATTAGTTGGCCTTTTAGATTAGAAGATTCTATGCCTTTCTGATTTGCTGTATGTTCTTCAATTCACTGAATCAACATGTGTGATCGCTATATGTTGAATGGGAGCCACGGAGCAACGGTAAAGTTGTCTCCATATGACCTATCGGTCGCGGGTTCGAGCCGTGGGAACAACCACCAATGCTTGCATTAGGGTAGGTTGCCTACATCATAGGATGCCTGGTGCACCGGCTGGCCTTTAACATGTCGGAATTGTGAGATATCACTTAAGGGATAGCATAGAACTGGTTTTAACAATCATATCTGTGAAACTAACTAATATACCTATTCAAAGCAAACAATAAAGCAATATGAATATGCCCACAAATTTTAATAAACAAATTGACAGAGTTTAAAAGTTAAAAACTATGAAATTTTGCGAGTGCATAAAGTGAAATACCATGGAGCATTGCAGCAACACTACCCTCACTGAAATAATCAGAGACAGTAAGCTTCTCATCTTTTGAATAGTAATATGCTCGAAGCTCAACGACATTTTCATGCTTTATGCTTCCAACCACCTCCATTTGTTGCTCAAACTCCTTCTTCCCGGCACCTACATCCTTCAACCTCTTCACAACCACTGTGGTAGCATCTTCTAATATTGCTTTATACGCCATACCGAATGTGCCTTTTCCCAATACCTCAGCCGAAGCTCTAAGCAAATCTTCTAAATCAAATGCATAGTTACAACCCTCAAAGAAAACTAATCTATTATTAGCATCTTGACTCCGGGAAATCGCCTTCTCGGGAGACATATCTCCCTTCTCCATCTTACCAGGAAATAAACCATCTTCTTTTTTTCTTCGTAAACAACAAACAACCAACAAGAAACAAAATCCAAGAATCCCAATTACACTACTAGCTACTATAATCCCAAGCAAAGCCCTCTCACTCAATTTCCTATCATTCTTGGATTTTGGATTTTGTTGCTCAGGCAGAGAAACAACAACAGGAGAATTTGAAACAGTATAGTCAAGTAAAGACACATCATTACCAATGAACACATTCTTTGGAAATCTTTGAAGTGATTTTGGCACTTTACCTATAAGATTATTGTTTGACAAATTCAGTAGCTGCAAGTCGGGCAAATGCAAATCAGGAATGTTACCAGAAAGTGAGTTATTAGCAAGATTCAAGGATGTAAGATGACTCAAACCAGAAATTGAGCTAGAAATAGTGCCATTAAATCTGTTGTATGACAAGTTGAGACTAGTAAGGTTTTTCCAAACAGAGAAATCCAAAGGCAGAGGACCTGAGAAACTATTGTAATGAAGATAAAGATAAGACAAGTTTTTGAGGTTGCTAAAATCCATAGGAAAGGCACCAATAATACCATTAGATCTAAGGCTCAAGATCTGCAATGCAGTTAAACGGCTAAGAGTATTATTAGGAATTGGACCATTGAACCCAACCCCAGGTAACCTTAGTGCTATTACTCTAGACCCATCTTCACTACAAGTCACTCCAGTCCAGTTCTTGCAAATTGGAGAATTTGCATCCCAATTTAAAGGGTGCAAATGAGGCAACTTGTTAACAAAATCCAACAATGCTTGCTTATCATTTTCAACAAGAGAAGTAGCAGCAGTGACTTCTGACAACAGAAACATACCAACCAAGAAACCCAAAAACAAAATCCCCCTCCACTCCATTTTCAAGAACCTAAAGCTCAAAACTTTAACCATTTCAAAGACTCTTGAAAACCCCCACAACCCCACAAAAAATTAGCTCTTGTAGTCACATAAGTAGAAGAAATGAGCATCAAGAATCTAAAGTTCAAAACTTTAAACTATTTTTAAAGACTCTGAAACACCCTCAAATTCAAAACCTTACAAAACTTAGCTTTTGTAGTCACATAAGTAGAAGAAATGAGCATCAAGAATCTAAAGTTCAAAACTTTAAACTAATTTAAAGACTCTGAAAGACCCTCAAATTCAAAACCTTACAAAAACTTAGCTTTTGTAGTCACATAAGAAGAATAAATGAATATCAAGAATCTAAAGTTTAAAACTTTAAACTATTCTAAAGACTCAAAAACACCCTCAAATCCACAAAAAGGAAATCTAAAGCTCAAACCTTTAAATTAAAACCTCACTAAAACTAAGCTTTTGTAGTCACATAAGAAGAAGAAAGGAGCTTCAAGAATCTAAAGTTCACAACTTTAAACTATTTTAAAGACTCTGAAACACCCTCAAGCACAGAAAAGGTAATCTAAAGCTCAAAACTTTAAATCAAAACCTCACAAAAACTTAAGCTTTTGGAGAGAGCAGCAGCTTAGCACAAGCTTAAAGTGAAAAACAAAAAAGAAAAAGAAAAAAGAAATGCACACTGACAATAAAATGAGAATGCATGTGTATATATATAGGAGTGAAGAAAGTGAGAAAAAGAGTCAAATTCCCAAGAATGGTGTCTGGCAAAAGCAATGTGGGGTTCTGAAAAAAGGGATTAAAAAAATGGAGGTCACAAGGTTTGAAATAAGGAGAGTTAGAACTTAGGGTCAAAAGGGAGTAATTTTAAATGAAAGCAAGCTGTTAGTCAGAATCTATAGTAGTAGTAGTAGTAGAAGCTTTTCTTTTTGTTCTTTGTGCTTTAACTTTCCATTTGAATGTCAAAACCAAGATACTTTCTCAGAATAATAGACAGAATAAAATTAATAGAAAATGGTTCACTTTTTCTTGAATTTTTCACTTGTGTTCTTGTTCATTGAGAAATGAGGTTGGCAATGATGAATTAATTCGTTGGAAAGATAAATACTTTGGTCTTTAATTACATAAATTAATAAGGCTCGTGAATGGAGCGTAGGAACAAGGACTGGAGGTAAGTCTTTTCTGTTTTAATATTTTTCTCAAAATTTTGCACTTCAATTTACTTGTGGAAACTCATGTGAAGTGAGTGAAAACAATTGGAATGATGGTATTTATTAGATCCAATCTTATAATACATTTTGTTTTTGGTTTTCAAAGGAAGAAAAAATATATGTTTTCATTGTACCAATTAATCTACTTTTTTTTTTTTTTTTTTAAAAGCAAAATTATACATACAATGCATAAAAGTTAAGCTCAATGAACAACGTCATATTCTTGAGCCGATGGTTTATCGGAAACAATTTTTTTAACCTCATAATGCAGGGGCAAAGTATGCATAAACATTACTCTCTCCGGCAGAGGCGATCCAGGATTTAAACATAGCGGGGGCACCATCTTTAGTATACCAAGTACTCAGGGCGAACGTAGAATTTTTCGCAAGTGGTGTCGATATTTTAAAAAGTGTATAAATGAACAAATTTAACATTGATGCTATATTTAAAAAAAGATTCAAATTATATCAAAAAAATGCAATACAACTACAATATTATAACTTTCTTTAATGAGTTTTTACTTTTTGAAATGTATTCATCATAAAGCCTCATATAGTAATACATATTTTTAATAAAGCATCACGCAACCACTCAAATTTAAATAAGTTTCAAAGAACTTAAAATGATTTTTTTACTGTGTAGACGTGATTTCGCCGATTCTTTCTTCCAATTTAAACGAATTTTCAGATGTTAAACTTGATTCTGAAATCTTAAAAGATGTTGTCTTCAAAAAAAAAGGAAAAGGAAAAGTAGTAGCAACAGCTTATAACGGAAGAGCACACATCATGCTTGAATTATATTAGAAAGGTTTGAAATGCTAATTGCACAGTTAATAACGGAAATTAGCTTTTAGAAAACTTTCCGTTGTCGAGGTTCAGTTTCGACCCCACTACCTCCATCTAAGTACTGCTGCTTAGCCAGTGAGCCAAGACACGCTTCTTGTCATGATCTGTCATTAAATCAACTATAAATATTATTTATAATTTTATATTTTTAATAAAATATATATATAATGAAATTTACGGCGAAGCAGTGTCAGATCACTAGGGTGCATCCGCCCCTGCAAGTACTAGCTAGCGATAAAGTTCGACGTTCAAATCTGTAAAAACATAATGATTATGATAACTATCATTAGGATACAAATTTCGATATTATCAAATATCATTAATTTAGTACTAATATAACTTAAGTATATCGTCCACTCATAGCAGGGGCGGGATTATTTCACATCAAACTCATATATAAAATGAGAGGCACTGTCTCTTAAAACTAGAAATTGATTGAAAAGAATGAAACTTCGCCAAGAATATGTTATCTAAATTCATAAGAATAAGAACTTCCTAAAAATCGATTCAAAGCAAAATAACATTTATTAAACAATCATTAAATTCAAAAACAGTAAAAGTACAATAGAATTATAAAAGTTGTAGGAGATGCGATTCGATCTTGGACGTCACATAAGTTAAGGCACTTTGAGTGCTTCCTTTAACCAACTCTTCTACCCAGCGTTTGTGCTTAGGGGGCACACGTAAAATATTTACGGGGTCCTTACTGTATATACATATAAGTACAAAATACATATACTATATTTTTGCCGAGGTTAACGGGTTCCCGTGACCCCTCACCTCCCCACGTAGGTCCGCCCCTGCTCTCCAGTCCAAAATAAGTGATTTTTTGGTTATTTTCACACATATTAAGAAATTTACCTTTTAACATTAATTAGCAATAAAATTGACCATATTAACCTTTACTATCTCTTCGCATAAAAACTCCCAACACATACTTCAACATTATTTACTTCAAGGGCAATATAGGAAAAAAATAATTAATTCATTTTTGAAATCTGATAAAAATATTTATTTTGAATCACAAAAAATATTAAAAAGTCACTTATTTTGAATCGAAGAGATTACCTTTTTCAGAATCTACTTGTGAGATCACACTCGATATGTTATTATTGTTGAAGAAGAATGACACATAAAATGATTCAAAGTAATGACTTGTAAACTAATGTAGTTTTGAACATTAAAATCTTATATTTGCAACGTAATTGCGTTCAGTTATAGCTTCTTTTTTTTCAATACATTCAATTATAGTTGATTAATCTAATTATCGAGTGGTAAATTGTTCATTGAAATGAGCGAAAGTAATGCTTAAATAAATTTATAGCATTAAATATATGTACGCAGGAGGCAGTAATAAGTGATGAAATATTGTCAACCGATAATAGTAGTACAATTGATATGGTGAGTGGGACCTCTCTGTACAGAAAATAGAGCTATAGTCACGAGATGAACATATGAAAGTGATTTCATTGGCATTTACCCCCCCCCCACCCCCACCCCAAACAAAATAAATAAATAAAACTATGACCACCAATTTTGTTACTCGATAGTAGAGACGAATAAGTGTTTGACTTATTATTAGCGTCTTCGATTAATATTTAAAAACTGATTAAATCGATCGAACCGTATCGTATTGAACCGACTTTTAAGTTTCTTTTAATAAAAAAATAAGTTTTTATATAAATTTATAATTGTACCGATAATTAAAGTAGGTTTTTTATTTTATAAAAATAAACCGAAAAAATATCGAACCATCCGATTAAATTTACAATGTGAAAAATATATTTATATATTAAGTTTTAAAATAATAAAGCATTAAAGTTTTTCTTAGATTTTGGAATTATGAAGTACTTACACTCAAAAACATAATTCTCAAACCTATTATGCTACTCTTATTGAAACTAATAAATTATTTCTAGCATATGCACTAGCAAGACACAAGGTATTCTAACGATTATGCGTAACAAACTACATGTATTGAATATGTTTCGTTTCGTATGCTTTAGATTTATCTTTTTGAATTTTGTGATCTTCTATAAACTTTATTATTGAATCCTAGCTTGGTTAATATCTTTCCACTCATGTGATTTATATTATCTTTGTATTTGTGTAGTTTCTTTTACGTTGATGTAATAGCTGATAGATCTATACGCTAGCCATCTTTTATATTTTCTTAATTCATCACTTTTTAAACTGTAAAAATATCTACAGAATTTTTCTAAGTCCTACAAAAGTATGTATGTTATTGTATTCTACTTTTACTAGTGATTTTTACATGACTTTTAAAAAAGATTTCGAAAATTTACCGAACTATACCGATATCGAAGAGAACCGACATGATTGAGACGGTTTCGAAAAGTCTAATTTTAATTATATATAATAGAATAATCGAAAAATTAATATAGTACAAATTTTATAAAATAATTGGCGGAACCGAACCATCGACACCCGTACTTATTGCAAGTGAATCGGACTATTTAATCTTTATAGTCCTTGGATTTTGATTTCGTAAAAGGTAAAGTTAAATTAGATACTTAAAATAGTAGTCAAACTAATACGTATTAATGAATGGCAATTTCTTAGTATAAAATTATTCACATAATTTATAAAAAAATCGTAGTCAAACAAAGAAGTGTTTGACTTTTAAAGTAATATCGCATACTAAAATATAACATGTGGGGTAAATTTTTTTTTTTTTTTTTACCACAACGTAATTTAATAAAGTTGGTATTTGGCAGCACTTAGCACAGAACGAGTTTTTCACTTTTGAATTTTTCTTGAAACTGCAGAGTGAAAGAGCGTTTCGCACAATTACACCTATTTGACAATTTTAACATAGATTAGTATCCGTTAGGTATGAATTGTCTGTTTTAAGAGCATTTTTTGTATTTACGTACTTTTATTGGAGTACTAGTATCTGTGCACGCACTTTGAGCGTGTACCCCTATCAATGGGTACATGAACTTTTAAAATTACATAAATATTACTCCATTAAACACTATGTTTACGTTATACAATAAAAATCAAATAGAAAAATATAAGTTTTTGAAATTGATTAATGTGATCCTATTTAGCTAACTAAATAAAGGAAGAAGTTCGTAAATATCCGAAAACTATAATGAGTTCATGACAATTTTGGAGCAAACTTTAAAATCCAATATAACTTTTTAATTATATTTTCTACGTTGAAAGGAGTAATCTTTTAGATGAAGGGTAAAATCAACATTTCACTTTTTATGGTAATTGGGTAATTCAACTTTGATATTTGGAGCTTTGATAGTACAAGGTCTGAATTTGTTTGACATGACAGATGCACTTCCTTCCGGGGCGAATTTATAGGTAAAAATATGGGTACGTGAACCTATGGTCTTTTAGTTAAATTAGATATTTTATGTACATATTTTTAAAATTAGTATAATATTAATTGTTGTCACCATGCTCTTGATTGAAGGTTGAGTTAGTTGCGAAGAGGAATAAAGGGATCAATTCTGACTTAATACATTTTCTCATATTCTTTTTTAGTAGTGCACACATGTACTACAAATCCTACATCTACCTAAAATTCCTTCAAGATTACTAAAATGTAAGTAAATGACAATTATTTTTAAGTTTTTCTTAAATTTGACATGACAATGTAAAAGAAACTAAGACAACCTATATTTATATATGTAGATTGACATTCATTTTTCAAATAAAATTACCATATCAGCAGCAAATTAAAGTTCCAAGTCATATGATATTTTTAGTAATATTGAACTTTGTTCCTACAATTAATCTCGTACATGTGCTATTGCTTTCTTTTCATAACCGGTTAGTAGAGTTCAATGTAAAGATATAAAAATAATCCAACTTGCATACATATATTGAGCCAGCACTGGTTGTTAATTAACCCCTCAATCCATATGTTCATAGAATATCTACGAGCAATATGTTTTGGATGCATATGTGCTTGTCCCACAAAAACAATATTTTGCATGTACAATGCTAATATTGTATTGGTAAAAATGAGTTTCACACGTGTAATACTTATGATGACTCTATAATTTATGTGGAGCAATGCTAACATGACAACTGAACGAGACTTTATGAAGAGGTACGAGATAAAGAGGAACGAAACAGCATACTCACGGGGTAATCAGATACGGGAATCTCAACCTAATTGAAAAGGCGAAGAGACTCGGTCAGAATGAATCAAGACAGAATAAATGGTGGATTCGGGGATCTTTAATTAATGAGCCAAAACGTTACATAATCTTCACGCAACAGTTACGGTTAATCATAATAACGTTACATTAATGTCATTATTAGCTATTAATGCTCAATCACTGAAAATAGTAGACGTTATATTAAGAAATTCCCTATAAAAGAGCGTAAAATATAACTTGTAAGGACACGTTCAAATCACTATTGAAATATACTTACTTTTTACGCATCTTTCTGCTTTCTATTTGCAAATTTTCTTACAAATTATTAGCATATTCTTTGGTTATCAGAAACCCGTGTTCTTCTTAAAATAGCTTTGGCAGAGAATCTAATTCCTTGGTTAAACAAATTGGTTCCGTTACCGGAAATCTGATAATCTCTGTTTTTTTCTCAAACAACATTCTGTAAATTATGTTGAACGCCAACGACAACAACCAACAAAGAATTGGAACTCTAGTTCCATCACCTTCAGGTTCCCCGCGAGGCTCAAGGGAACATTCCCCAGAGAGATCTACGACTCAAAATAATAATCACAATGGAAATGAACAAACAGGAGAACAAGATCCTGTAAAACAAATGGTTGGTGAATATGTGACTCAAGCCTTACAAGCTTTCATGAGGGGACTGCCAGCTGCATCACCTACACCTCCTCCTAACAACACCACAATTGTGGAAAATTCACAATCCGGACTAGCAAACTTAGGAAGTAGAGGCACTCCAAATGAGTCCCTCGAAGCAAGACTAGGTATGTCCAGTAATGCAGAATTACAATCTTTATTACTAACCTTACAGAAACAGGTGAAGGAACAAAACGACCGAATCGAGCAAATTCCCGGAGTACCACCTGTTATCAAAGGCATTGACGTTGATAGATATTCTCAACAACCTTGGAAGCCAAATGCAGCACCCTTTCCTATTCCCAAGAAATTCAAAATGCCTGATATTCCCAAGTACGACGGGACAACTGATCCACGTGATCATGTAGCTGCTTTACTACAGGAGTAAAAGGCAACGATATGACTAAACCAGAAATTGAATCAGTACTAGTCAAGAAGTTCGGAGAGACACTCACCAAAGGAGCACTAACGTGGTATTCTCTCTACTCGAAAATTCTATTGACTCTTTTGCTGAACTTGCAGCTTCTTTTATAAAACCACATTCCGGTGCACAAAAAGTCAAAAAAGGAATGGAAGACATATTCAAGATAAAACAAGGAGACGCGGAGTTGCTCCGAGAATTTGTAGACAGGTTTCAACGAAAAAAAATGATGCTACCAAGGGTACCTGACAATTGGGCGGCAATGGCGTTTGCAAGCAACTTAAATGACAGAAGCTCAGAAGCCACGAGAAGACTCAAGGAAATCTTGAGAGAATTCCCAACCACGACATGGAACGATGTCTATAACAGGCACAACACCAAACTACGAATAGAAGAAGACACCATTGCTCAATCAAAAGCTGAAGATCGAGTCAGTTCTAGACGTTCCGAACTAGAAAGTATAACAGGTAAGAACATGTACGATCCATATATGGGACCTTCAGGACGAGAAACTCGTTCTAGGTTTGAAAACACACTGTCGGAATATAGACCGTCAAATAGAGATACGAACTCATCCTCCTCAAGATCTAGAAAAGATCGGGAGGAACGGAGTAGAAGTAATGCAAGAGTCGGAGACTACAACTTCAATGTAAGTACTTCTGAATTAATTACCGTACTGAGAAACATGGGCGATAAAGTTTGATGGCCCAAAGAAATGAGATCGAATCCAAACAGAAGGAATCAGAATTCTGGTGTGAATTCCATAACGATCATGGACACGGAACATCAGATTGCAGATTGTTGCAAGGTGAGGTAGAACAATTATTAAAACAGGGCTATCTAACAGAACTGATTAGTGAAAAAAGCAAACGGGCATATATGAAGAACATGCAAGAGCCCCCGAAACCACCATCTCCAAACAGAACAACGAATATGATACACGGAGGAGAGGAGGTGAACGGAGTAGTCTGCAAAAGAACAACAAAATTCACAACTACACACGGGAAGCGGATTCGTGAAGACATAGAAGCAGACAATATAATGTTCGAAAATGCAGATGGCAACAGATTGCTGCTTCCTCATAACGACGCTCTGGTAGTATCTCTACTCATACATGACACTAATGTAAAAAGAGTGTTGGTTGATCCAGGTAGCTCAATCAACATCATTTTGTTGAGAGTTGTGGAAGAAATGCTAATGGAGGATCGAGTAATCCCAAAAGCACGAGACTTATCTGGGTTTGACAACTCTTACGATCATAACAAAAAGAGAAATTGAGCTTAGTACCTATGCAGAAGGAGTAATCAAAAATACAAAATTTCAAGTCATTGACACCGATATGGCTTACAACGTAATCATGGGGAGACCATGGATCCATGACATGGAAGCAATACCATCTACTTTACACCAGGTAATAAAAGTCTCTTCCAAATGGGAAATTCAACAGATTGGAGGCGATCAACAGACCTAGGAATATAAATTCAATAGTACACTCAAACAAAAAAGAGGTAGCGGAAGAGTCAAAAGACGAGGAAATCGCCCAATTACGTACGGAAGAAGAAATTGGAACCCAAATAGGTGCGGAAGAAGGAAGCCACGAGAAGGTGAACCAAATCACCACAGAGGCAACATCAACACATACAGACATGGATTCCAGACCCGATGTCATTCAAGAGACAGAAGAAGATGAGCATACTAAAACAACTATTGAGGAGCTCGAAGCTATCCCACTGTTCGAGCAGAAGCCTGAGCAAAAAGTTCATATAGGCACGAGGCTAAGCCCCGCAAGAAGAGGTAAGCTAATTGAATAACTCAGCTTATTTCGCTTGGTCCCATTCAGATATGACAGGTGTACCTCCGGAAGTGATGACTCATAAACTAAATGAAGATCCATCCTTCGTGCCTGTCAAGCAAAAGAAAAGCAAGCAAGAACCATTCAAGAACCAAGTGATCGATGAAGAGGTACAAAAAATCTTGAAAATTGGTTCAATACACGAGGTAAAATATCCTAATTGGTTAGTTAATACTGTAGTGGTACCCAAAAAGAATGATAAATGGAGAGTATACGTAGATTACACAGATTTGAATAAAGCATGCCTCAAAGACTCTTTTCCATTACCACACATAGATCAAATGATTGATGCCATTGCAGGCCATGAATTGTTGAGCTTTCTGGATGCATATTCTGGTTATAATAAGATAAAAATGGATCCCTCGGATGAGGAAAAAACTTCCTTTATTACAAACAGGGGGACTTATTGTTACAAAGTCATGCCTTTTGGCTTGAAAAATGTCGGAGCCACGTATCAAAGTCTAGTGACCAAGATGTTCGAGGAACATCTAGGGAAAACAATGGAAGTATACATTGATGACATGCTGGTAAAATCAACTCAAGCGGAAGATCATTTCCATCATCTTTCAATCACCTTCGAAATTCTGCGCAGGTATAACATGAAACTAAATACAGAAAAATGCACCTTTGGCGTTGAATCAGGTAAGATTTTGGGTTTCCTTGTATCAAATAGGGGGTACAAAAGTAAACCCCGCTCAAATTAAAGATATTGATGAAATACCTGATATACTTACGAGCAAAAAAGAAGTTCAAAAACTAACAAGAAGAATTTCAGCCTTAGGAAGATTTATCTCCAGGTCTTCCGAGAAGAGTTTTAAATTATTTTTAGTTCTAAAAAAGCAGAATCAGTTCGAATGGACTGAAGAATGCCAACATGCTCTCAAAGATCTGAAGGCCTGTCTATCAAAACCCTCGCTGCTGTCTAAACCAAAAGAGGGGGAGAGGCTGTATGTCTATCTTGCCGTAGCAGAAATTGCCGTAAGTGCAGTACTGGTAAGAGAAGACAGAGGTAAACAATCTCCGATTTATTATGTAAGCAAGTCTTTATTAGATACTGAAACTAGATATCCCCATCTAGAAAAATTAGCCTTAGCTCTAATCATGGCAGCTAGAAAGTTGAGACCATACTTTCAATGTCACCCAATCACTATCCACTAAGAAATATTTTGCATAAACAAATGTTATCAGGGAGATTAGCTAAATGGGCAATAGAATTAAGTGAACATGACATAATATATCAGCCTAGGACTGCAATAGAATCTCCGATTTTAGCTGATTTCATCGCTGATTTTAATACTAGCATAATCCCTGAAGTGGAAAAAGAGTTACAACTCTTCAACGGGGTTAATCCAGGAATTTGGACCTTATTTACTGACGGCTCTTCTAACATAAAATGAGTCGGCGTGGGAATTGTTTTAATATCACATGCGGGTGAAAAGATACGACAAGCCATTAAATGTAATCCCATAACTAACAATGAATTAGAGTACGAAGCTGCCATTGCAGGGCCTGAACTGGAAGGAGAACTCTCAATTGAGCAAATCGTGATAAAAAGTGACTCTCAACTAGTGGTAAACCAGATGCAGGGGACTTATACCGCAAGAGAGGCTCGAATGCAACAATATCTGGAAAAGGCATGAGACCTAGCAAGGCAATTCCAGTCATGGAAAGTTACGCAAATACCCAGAGAGGAAAATGCAGAAGCGGATGCATTAGCTAACCTCGCAGCAGTTGCCGACGTAACAAATAAAGACAATGAAATTGTCATACACCTATTTCATTCAGCAATCGACCAGGTCAAAAATGCGGTAACATTTAACAATTTAACCTAGGATTGGAGAAACAAAATTGTAAATCTTTTGCAGAACGACACTGTGCCTGAAGATAGAAAAGCAGCTCAAGAACTTCACCAGAAAGTTGTGCGGTACTGCCTAGTTCGTGAAAATTTATACCATAAAATGTTTGGAGGTCCCCTAGCAAAGTGCCCTGGACCCAATCAAACGGAGTACGTGATAAAAGAAGTACACGAAGGACAATGCGGAAACCATGCATGAGCAAGATCCTTAGTCAAAAACCTAATCAGAGCAGGGTACTATTGGCCTAAAATGGAGAAAGATGCTGAGAGCTTCGTAGCTAAATGCGACAAATGTCAGCGATATGCCAACAATATGCACCGGCCAGCAGAATTACTCCACCCAGTGGTGTCACCATGGCCATTCATGAAATGGGGCATGTATATAGTGGGACCCCTTCCCCCAGCTAAAGGAAAGGTACGGTTCTTACTTGTATTAACTGATTATTTCACAAAATAGGTGGAGGCATACACTTTTAAACAGGTAAGAGAGAAAGAAGTGAAAAGCTTCATATGGCGACACATAATATGCCGTTTTGGAATACCAAAGGAGATCGTATGTGACAATGGCCCACAATTCATAGGCTCAAAAATCATAGAATTCTTCGGAAGCTGGAAAATCAAACGAATCACTTCATCACCATATCGCCCCGTGGCTAATAGGCAAGCCGAGTCAACAAACAAAGTCATTGTCTACAACTTAAAGAAACGGTTGGAAAAAGCCAAGGGAAACTGGCCTGACGAGCTACCGGTAGTATTATGGGCTTACAGAGCTACTGCAAAAGTAGCCATGGGAGAAAATCCATTCGCGCTTATCTACGGTTCATAAGCATTAATACCAGTGGAAATTGGCGAACCAAGTACGAGATTCAAACGGCAATGGAAGAAACCAACAACGACGAGTTAAGGACAAATCTGGATTTGCTTTAGCAAAGAAGAGAAGTTGCATTAATATGTATGGCAGCCCAAAAAAAAATTATAGAGCGATATTACAACAGAAAGCTCACCTCAGATATTTCAAAATTGGGGACTTCGTTCTTAAAAAAGTCTTCTAATCAACAAAGGAAGCTGGTGCAGGAAAGCTAAATCCAAACTGGGAAGGGCCCTACAAAGTCCGTGGCATTGCTGGAAAAGGCGCTTACGAGCTGGAAACTATGGACGACAGAATCTTACCAACCAGTTGGAATGCTGTTCATTTGAAGAAGTATTACTTCTGAAGTAAAGGGAATACCCCCGTTCAGGTATCATTACGTTCGATTTTACTTTTGTACAGTTAAAGTTATACTAACCATTTTAGATGATAGGCAAAAAGCTAACATATCACCAGATGATGATATTAGACCTGCATAGACACGAAGTAACTGAATTCCCGGTCTAGGGTTACAACTTTCTGATGGACATTTTTAAAGGGTTAAGCAGTCATCATCTAAACTATATACCTTCGATTCCTGTATGGTTTTCCTTTTCAAGAAAAGGACCACAAGGAAGGAATAGTCAAGTGCTCGAGATTTCATTCTTCAAAGCTCAAACACTTGGGGGACTATACAATATGGAAGGCAAAGAAGAAGCAAAGAAGACTATCAAAAAGTCAAAGCTCAAGACTGAAGATCCATCTTCCCAACAAGTCAAGTACTATGAGCAAAATCAAAGAGCCAAAGACAAAAAACACAAAGCCTGATTCAAAAACCTTCAAAAAAACATATTCGTAAATGTAAACGAATGTTTAGGTTAAGGGTAGAATATTAGATACGGATAAAAATGCACATTCGTGTACTTAGTCAAAAACTGTTGTAAATGAAATAGTTACGGATGAAGCAACATCCTTGTACTTACTCAAAAACTTTTGTAAATAAAAACAATTACGGATGAGAAAAGCATTATCCTTGTATATTTATTCAAAAAACTGTTATAAATGAAAACAGTTATACCCTTGTATTAATTCGAAAAAGATGTTACAAAAGAAAAATAGGTACGAGTACAAGTTTATACCAAATCTATTGTAAGAAAAACAGTTGCAAAGGAGTTATGGACGATACACAAACACATGTAAAATGTTGCTAAAGTTCGAAGAAATACGAAGACTTTCTTAAAAATATTGTCAAAGAAAAATATGTGAAATTCCTATCTCTCTTTTGTACATTTACACCATTATGAAGTTGAGACGTTTTCTTCATTAAGTGTCGATCAAAAAAGGGCCCTCTTTTATAAATCGTGCCTATTACGAAAAGGTACGAAAGATCTAAGCATTTTTTAGAATGCAAAGTCAAAAACTCAAAGGTAAACCAAAAACCTCAAAAAGAAAGCATGCAAAGCTTTAAGAGTGAAAACAAAAACTCAAAGGAATCGAAAGTCATGCCGATATTACTATTAATATATAGTGGCAAAAAACTAAGTATTAACTTATTCTAAACCTAATTTGTTTATACAAAAGTTGCCCCTAAGTTGTCAGTTGGGGACTTACAAAGGACCGAACTTTACTCCCAATGGGACCGGGGGTAACCACCAATTGTTGCAAATAAAAAAAAACCAAGTTACTTAAACTTTTTCACTAGATGGAGGGTTGTCTTCACTGGCAGGAGGAGCGTCTTGAGATGGCGAGACACGAGCAGCAGGGACCTCAACCTCAGGTGAAGAGAAATTCTAACTTTGTTGAGACTTCTCAATCGTCTCTCTGGTTTTAGCAATTTTGGCTTCCAAGTCAAAACCCTCTTGGCCCATTTCCGTCAATGTGTCAAGACAGGCATTCAAATAAGCCCAGCTAACATCGACAGCTTCTTTGTCTTCAAGAGCCTCGTAGTCTTTCTCCCATTGTTCAGCTTCAGCTCTTAGCTCATCTCTTTCAGCCACGACAACATCATGAGAGGCCTGTAAAGGAGCGATGGATCTTTCCAGAAACTGGACCTTCTCTGAAGAGTTACGGAGGTCTTCTTGGGTTTGGGTGAGCAATTGAACAAGTTCGCCAGAGTACACCTCCTTCTGGTCCAACAAAGCCTTCAGGCTCCTAATCTCCTCTGTGGCACGGGAAAGCTGCTCCGCAAATGAAGACTCTAAGACATTTTTGTCCTTACCTGCCTGGTTCGAAGACACCTTCTCGATGGCCAATTCTGCTGCCATAACCCTAACTTGCCGCTCCAAGGTACACTTTTCCTCCTCCATTGCCTCCATGTCAAGCTGTAAACTCTCGTACTGCTCCTTCCAATTATCAGCCTCAATATGGAAGTCATTTGCTGCTTGCTCCGTTTTATCAATTCTCTTCATTAGCTCTGTGCCTATAAGTTTGATCTACATAAATGATAAATTAGATACGGTAAGAATATTTATAAGTACATATGGAGGAAAAGCAAGTTTTACCTTTAAGGACGAGTGCACAATCTCGTTCATCCAAGTCAGGGAGCTGTGGCTTTCCAGCTTAGACTTCTCAGTCGAACCTATCAATGGCTTTAACCATGCATCAGCCTGGCCCGAATTTTTCAAGAGGCTGCCCTCCATAAGAACCTCTATTGTAACTTGCTTCATGACCCCCCTACTGGAAGACCCTACTTCAACAGGAGGAGGCACGGAAGCGGGGACGGGCGAAGGAGCCACAAATGGAGTAAGTTGAGGAGCAGCAACAGGAGCAAGAATGACAATGGGAGCAGAGGCAGTAACGGGAGAAATAAACGGAAGTTTCTTAGCAGCAGGAGGAGAGAAAACAACAAGAGGAGCTTCATCAAAGATGGTACCAAAACCTTGTTGGAACAGGTGATCAACAGACTCACGAACAGGAGAGAGAGTTGCATCTTTAGGAGCGTAAAGTTCTTATTCAAGCACAGGAGGATCAACAACGGGTGCAGATTCATCATCAGAGACCACTCTCCTCCTACGTGACCTATTGACCAGCGAACCCTCCTTTCCTCTTCCTCCTCTAAGGTCCTGGACCCACTTGCTTTTCTTTTCGACGAGGAGGAACCAGCAATGATCTCCTGGGCCTTATCCAGAGACAGCTTTGAAGCGGACACAGTCGCAACAGAAACTCCACGAGCAGGAAACACTACCAAATAAAAGGGGTCAGATAAAGCTCAAAAAGAGAAGAAGTAAAAATTAAAAACTTCACTTACTGTGGGTCTTCACCTTCCAACCAAACCTCAAAGAGAGGTAATTCCACGAACGTTCTTCTAAAGGAGCGATTGACAAGAGTTTTTCTACCCAAGCACGGAAACCGGAGACATTCTCGACTGTTCCCATGGTTGTTGCAAAAGAAGAAGAAACAATCACGGTATTGAAAGTTCATCAAAAGTGAAGAAAAGGAAAGTGAGCAAAATTGTACTCACGTGCAAAGTTCCACTTCTCAGGGAAGGGGAAATTTTCTTCACCTACTAAACATGCAGTAGGGACAACAACATACCGGACATACCACCCTCTATCTTTGTCAGCATCTGGAGTAACTAACACCCTTTTACTCCTAGCCGCGAGAGTAAACACTCCTTGGTGGAACAACATCGGAGAATAGAGGTGAATAATATGATGAAAAGTAAAGGATACGAAAGATAAATTGGCCAAATACCTAAGGCACGCGACTACTCGCCAAATAAGAGGACCGACTTGCCCCGGACAAACTTTGAAGAATCGACAAAACTCGATGATAACAGGGTCGATGGGAGGCTTGAATCCTAATGTAAAGGGATAAGTATAGACATAAGAATATCCAGTCTTGTAAGAGGTTATTCTTTGGTTATCGTTAGGAACAACAACAGGAAAATCAGGCTTCCAATAACAATCCCTGCGTACAAGAGACACTAAGCCCTCTGTTATTTGGGTAGGATAAAGGTCAGCACTGTCATGTGATGACATTGAAGAAAGCTGCTCACTCATGGCTTGACTATCCTTGGCAAAAGAAAATTCCGCAGGAACAATCTCGTCAACCTCGGCTCATGAAGCGGTTCATTGTGTTCTCTACTCTTTGATGAAGATCTAGAAGACCTAGCCATCGAAGAAGACGAAGGAGTGTTACATCTAAAAGATGGCGGGGGAGAAGAATAAGAAGCAGAACCCCTGGAAGGAGTAGAATTTAAGTCTATCGCCCCTCCTACTCCGTGTTGGAGCAGAAGAAGGAGTCAGTTCATCTACAATGATGACCTTTTTAGATTGCTGGTTTGAAGAAGACATATTTACGAAGATGAAGAATTTACAAATAAAGAAAGAAGGTTAGAATTTTTCCGTGAAAGTAAAGAAAGGAAAATGGGTATTTATACTCCAAGGCAACCGTCAAAAAATGGAAAAAATAGTGATGTGAAAGTCATAATTGAAGCTGTCACTTCGAGATTGATGCAGCCGCAAAAATTCCTAAAAGGCGCTGAATAATGCAGAACCAATCCGGAAAAATCACGTGGCACGGGCATTAAATGGAAGTGACAAGTGACGGATACATTCAGAGACGGATGCAATGGAACGAGTGAAGCGGCGGAAAAATGTTCCCGCCATAAATGAGTATCCACTTACCAAATATTAATTGATAAATAAATGGTAAGTGGGGGGACTATCTGTATTGGTAAAAATGAGCTTCACACGTGTAATACTTATGATGAATCTGCAATCTATGTGGAGCAATGACAACATGACAATTGAACGAGACTTTATGAAGAGGTACGAGATAAAGAAGAACGGAACAGCATACCCACGGGGTAATCAGATATGGGAATCTCAACCTAATTGAGAAGGCAAAGAGACACGGTCAGAATGAATCAAAATGGAATAAAGGGCGAATGCGGGGATTTCAATTAATGAGCCAAAACGTTACATAATCTTCACGCAACAGTTACGACTAATCATTGTAACGTTACATTAATGTCATTATTAGCTATTGATGCTCAATCACTGAAAAAAGTAGATACTATATTAAGAAATTCCTTATAAAAGGGAGTAAAATATAACTTGTAAGTACACGTTCAAACCACTATTGAAATATACTTACTTTTTACGCATCTTTCTGCTTTCTATTTACGAATTTACTTACAATTATTAGCATATTCTTTGGTTATCAGAAACCCGTATTCTTTTTAAAATATCTTTGACAGAGAATCTAATTCTTTGGTTAAACAAATATCATGAACACTTCCAACGAATTTTAATGCCAACTAATACATTTGGTTAAAAAATTATTAAAATATGAAATTCCGAATTCTATGCTACTTTCATTGGTACAAATAAATTAAAAGATAAAGACTATGAATACACAAATTTCTCGATAGAAAACTTGACACAATAATGCTCATAAACAGGGAGCTCACCGGCTATTCCGCATATTGGCACACCCCTATGAATCCATGTGANGGGGGGGGGGGGGGGGGGGTAAGATACTGAAGTAAACAAGGTTTCTAATGATTAATTGTTTTACTTGATGACTTCTTTCCTACCCGGCTGCCGCCTACTCCTTAGCTATCCTTAGTTCTCAATCTGCAACTATATATTTGAACTCCTTGACATTCGCATGAGCTGAAGGTGCATTGGTCGATGATCCTGTATTGGTAAAAATAAATATTACACGTGGAATTAAATATGTGGCTGATATGGCAAGACATGTGGATCAATGAGAAAGCGACAGCTGGAGAGTTTCATTAGAAGAGGCATGAGTTATAATAGGTACGAACAAATCACCCACGAGAGGAAAGGGTTACGGTCACTCGAGTCTGAATTTATAAATGAAGAGACATAGGCAGGATGAATCAAGACGATAAAAAGGAAAGATTCATGAATCGTCAATTAATGAGCGTGAATTATCACAAACGTTACAGAATCTTCATGAACAATTACAATTTCCAACTATAACGTCTCATTAATATCATTAATGCTCATAATGATTCGGTCATAAAAGGGAAAAGACGTTGTACTTATATATTCCTATATAAGGGAAGAAAATTTCACTTGTAAGGACACGTTCTGATTATTAGTGGAATACAATTACTTTCTTTTGCTTTCTATCGACTACTTTGCCATTTATTATTCTAATTTCCTTTCTTATTATTGAGAGAATATAGAATTTCTTGATTATCAGTTTCCCGAGTACTTCTAAAAATAGGCTTTGACTGAGAATCTAATTCTTTGGTTAAACACATTGGTTCCATTACCGGAAATCTGATAATCTTCTTACTTTCTAAATCATTCTCTCTCACAACCAAGTCATGTCGAATGTCAATGATAACAATCAACATGTGGAAGGAACTCCAAATCCATCACCTCAAGGAACACCACGCTCTTCACGAGAAGGATCACCTGAAAGATCTACTACTCACAATAATGAACAACATAAAGATGAACAAACTATTGACCAGGATGTTGTGAAGCAGTTGATCAATGAACACGTGAATAATGCTCTCTAGGATTTTGTGAGGGGACTATCAGCTGTGCCACCCACTCCTCCACCAAACAATACTGCAACTGTGGAAATCCCACGTTCAGGGTTAGCTAATTCAGGAAGCGGGGGAACTCCCAATGAGTCACGTGTTGGGAGACCAGGTACGCCTAATAATTCTGATTTACAAACTTTATTACTAAACTTGCAGAAACATGTGAAAGAACAAAATGACCGTATTGAGAAAATACCTGGCGTACCACATGTGATCAAAGGAGTTGATATCGACAAATATTCGTAACAACCATGGAAACCAAGCGCAACTCCATTGCCCATTTCCAAGAAGTTCAAAATGCCTGACATCCAAAAATATGATGGAACAACTGATCCACGTGACCATGTCATTGCGTTCACCGCGGGAGTAAAAGGCAATGATTTAACCAAACAAGAGATCCAATCGGTGTTGGTCAAAAAGTTTGGAGAAACACTCACGAAAGGAGCGTTAACATGGTACTCTCTTTTACCTGAAAATTTTATTGACTCTTTTGCTGAGCTTGGAGATCTATTTATAAAAGCACACTCGGGAGCTCAAAAAGGTTGAAAAGAGAATTGAGGATATATTTAAAGTAAATCAAGGAGACACAGAATTGCTTCGAGAATTCATAGACAGATTCGAGCGTGAAAGAATGTTGCTACCAAGAGTACCTGACAATTGGCAGCCATGGCATTCGCAAGTAATTTAAATGAAAGAAGTTTAGAAGCTACGAGAAGGCTTAAATAAAGCTTATGAGAGTTCCCTTCCACAATATGAAATGATGTTTATAATAGGTATAGTACCAAGTTGAGGATCGAAGAAGACATTGTTGCTCAATCAAGGGTTGATGAGAAAACAAGTTCGAGACGGTCAGAATCTGAGAAAACATCCAATAAAAATAGGTACGCGCCTTATATGGGACCTTCGGGGCGAGAAGCACATTCCAAATCTGAAAACATGCGGGCTGATCATAGATTCACAAATAGAGATTCAGGTTAATCATCATCGAGATTCAGAAAAGATCGAAGTGAGCGTAATAAGGATACCAATGCAAATGCAAGGATTGGTGATTATAGTTTTAACATCAGTACTTTCGAGTTGGTTGCTGTTTTAAGGAGCATGGGGGATAAGGTACGATGACCAAAGGAAATGAGATAAAATACAAATAGAAGAAACCCAGATTTTTGGTGCGACTTTCATAACAACCACGACCATAAAACATCAGATTGCAGACTATTACAAGGTGAGGTGGAACATTTGTTGAAATAGGATTATTTGACAAATTTGTTCAGCGAGAAAGGCACACAAGCTTACATGAAAAATAGACAAGAGCCTCCAAAACCCCCGTCTCCAAAGAGAACAGTAAATGTGATAAGCAGAGGGGAAGAAGTCAATGGTGTAACTTATACAGCTGCAAAAAAAGTATCAAAGTTCACGGTAACTCACGGAAAGCGAGTTCGTCAAACTTTGGAAGAAGATAACATAAAGTTTGACGATGCATATGCATATGGCTTGATGATTCCCCAATGATGCACTGGTAATATCTTTACTTATACATGATACTAATGTAAAACGAGTTTTGATTGATCCAGGTAGCTTAGTGAATATTATTCTATTGCGAGTGGTAAACGAAATGCTAATGGGCGGCCATGTAGTTCCAAAAGCACGTTCCTTATTTGGGTTATATAACTCGGTCGTTATTACAAAGGGTGATATAAAGCTAAAGACATTCGTGGAAGGAGTCATCAAAGAAATGAAATTTCAAGTG
This sequence comes from Nicotiana knightiana, assembly GCA_005239525.1. Lineage (NCBI taxonomy): Eukaryota > Viridiplantae > Streptophyta > Magnoliopsida > Solanales > Solanaceae > Nicotiana > Nicotiana knightiana. The sequence continues at coordinate 6,629 of ML426947.1, read as the reverse complement.
ATAGACACGTACATGGCCTACAATATGATTCTTGGGAGGCCATGGATTCATGATATGGATGTTGTGCCATCTACATTACATCAGGTTATTAAATTCCCTTCAAAACAGGGAATTCAATAGATTCAAGGAGACTAACAAACTTCAAGGAATATCAACTCAGAGATGCATCCAAGTCAGAAAGATGCGGGTGCAAACGAGGAAGATGCGGTAAATCAAATTTCAACTGAAATTGTATCAAAACAATGTGGATTCCAGACTGGATGTAATTCAAGAACCAGAGGAGAATGAAAACATCAAAACAACGATTGAGGAACTCGAGGTTGTTGTAATATTCGAGCAATGGCAAGATCGAAAAGTTCATATTGGAGCAAGGCTAAGCTCGGAAATGAGAGGTAAGTTAATTGAATTCTTAAAAGCTAACGCAGATTGTTTTGCATGGTCGCATTCAGATATGACAGGTATACCTCCGGAGGTGATGGCCCATAAATTAAATGAAGATCCATCATACATACCTGTCAAGCAAAAGAAGATGAAGCAAGGATCATTCAATAATCAAGTGATCAATGATGAGGGGAACTTATTGTTACAAAGTCATGTCTTTTGGCTTGAAAAATGCTGGAGCTACATATCAAAGGTTGGTGACCAAGATGTTCCAAGAACACATGAGAAAGACAATGAAAGTATATATTGATGATATGTTGGTCAAATCTACAGAAGTGGAAGATCATTTTCAACATCTTTCAAATACCTTCGAGATCCTCCGCGGATATAATATAAAACTGAACCCAGAAAAGTGTGCTTTTGGCGTAGCTTAAGGTAAATTGTTAGGCTTTCTCGTATCTAATAGAGGTATTGAAGTAAATCCTGCACATATTAAAGCTATTGAAAAAATACCTGATATATTCACGAGCAAAAAAGAGGTACAAAGATTTACAGGTAGAATTGCAGCTCTGGGAAGATTCATTTCAAAGTCTTCAGAAAAAAGCTTTAAATTCTTTTCAGTATTGAAAAAGCAAAATCAATTCGAATGGACTGAGGAATGACAACAAGCCCTCAAATAATTGAAGACATATTTATCAAATCCTCCTTTGCTGGCTAAACCAAGGGATGGAGAAAGACTGTTTGTATATCTTGCAGTTTCAGAAGTAGATGTAAGTGCGGTTTTAGTACGAGAAGACACAGGTAAACAATCTTCAATTTATTATGTTAGTAAATCTTTATTAGATGTTGATACTAGATATCTTCATCTAGAAAAACTTGCTTTAGAATTAGTTATGGCATCAAGGAAATTGAGACCATACTTTCAATGTCATCCTATTTCCGTAGTAAGTAGTAACTGCATATCCTTTAAGGAATATTATGCATAAACAAGAATTATCAGGAAGATTAGCCAAGTGGGAAATAGAACTCGGTGAATATGATATTATGTATCAACCTAGAACTGTAATAAAATCTCAAGTTTTAGCAGATTTTGTAGCGTATTTTAGCATAAAAATAGTTCCCGAAGTATAAAAGGAATTACAAATATTCACTGGAGCTAATCCAGGTACGTGGACTTTATTATTGATGGTTCCTAAAATGTTAAAGGAGCCGGTTTGGGTATTTTCCTAATTCCACCATCGGGGGAAAGTATAAGACAAGCAATTAAGTGTTACCCAATTACTAACAATGAAGCAGAGTATGAAGCTGTAATTGCAGGTTTAGAACTGGCACGAGAACTCTCCATAGAGCAAATCATGATTAAAAGCTATTCTCAGCTGGTAGTCAATCAAATGCAGGGGACTTACATAGTTAGAGAGGCACAGATGCAACAATACCTGGAAAAGGCACGAGAACTGATTAGGCAATTCCAATCATGGAAGATCGTGCAAATACTCAGGGAAGAAAACGCATAAGCAGATGCGTTAGCTAACCTTGTTCCAATTGCAGAAGTAACGAGTGCAGAAAATGCTATTGCAATACATTTATTTCATTCAACACTTGACCAGGATAAACATGAGGTAAGCTTTAATAATTTAACCTGGGATTGGAGAAACGAGATTGTTAAATTTTTGCAGTACGCGATCGTACCTGAAGGCAAGAAAGATTCTCAATTGCTTCGATGAAAAGCTGCTCGCTATTGTATAATTCAAGGAAATTTATATCGAAAGATGTTCAGTGGTCCTTTAGCAAGGTGCCTTGGACCCAATCAAATAGAATACGTGATGAAAGAAGTACATGAGGGACATTGCGGGAATCACGCAGGTGGAAAATCTTTAGTTAAAACACTAATCAGGGCAGGACTACTACCCTAAAATGGAAGAGGATGCAGAGAATTTTGTAGCCAAGTGTATTAAATATCAACGATACGGCAATAATATGCATCACCTTGCAGTATTATTACATACATTTTTCCCCATTGCCATTTATGAAGTAAGGAATGGATATAGTAGGCCCTTTACCACAAGCTAAAGGAAACGTACGTTTTTTGTTAGTATTAACAAATTATTTTTCTAAGTGGGTAGAGGCATGAGCTTTCAAACATGCACGAGAAAAAGAGGTAAAGGATTTCATTTGGCGAAATATTATATGCCGGTTTGGAGTACCAAAAGAAATCGTATGTGATAATGGCCCACAGTTTATAGGCTCGAAAATCATAGAGTTTTTTCAAAGTTGCAAATCAAATGAATAACCTCTTCATCTTATCATACTATGGCAAACGGACAAGCTGAATCGACAAATAAGATTATCATTAATAATTTGAAGAAGAGATTAGAGAAATCAAAAGGCAATTGGCCTGAGGAATTACCAGGAGTATTATGGGCTTATAGAACAACAACAAAAATAGCTACAAGAGAAACACAATTTTCACTTGTTTACGGTTCAGAGGCTTTAATCCCAGTCAAAATAGGAGAACCAAGTACGAGATTCACACTGGCGATGGATTAGTCAAATGATGAGGAATTAAGAAAAAATTTGGATTTACTCGAACAAAGAAGAGAAGCAGCTTTAATAAGGATGGCAACACAAAAGCAAATCATAGAATGCTATTATAACAGGAAAGCTCACCTCAGATATTTCAAGACTGGGGACTTCGTTCTTAAAAAGGTTTTTCAATCAATGAAAACTGCTGGAGCGGGAAAGCTGAACCCAAATTGGGAAGGACCTTATAAAGTACGAGGTATCGCTGGAAAAGGAGCCTACGAGTTAGAAACCATGTACGACAAAGTCTTACCTTCGAGTTGGAATGCTGTTCACTTGAAGAAATATTATTTCTGAGCAAAAGAAGTACCCCCGGTCAGGTATCACTCAATTACGATTTCTTTTAGTACAGTTAAGATTATACCAACAATTTTAGATGATAGGCAAAAAGCTAGCTCACACCAAATGATGATATTAGACCTGAAAGACACGCGGATTCAAAATTATTCTCGGTCTAGAGTTACAACCTTTCTGATGGAAATAAAAAAGGTTAAGCATTCATCATCTAAAAAATATATACCCCCGAGTCCCGTATGTTTTTTCCTTTCCAGTAAATGGACCACATGGAAGGAATAATCAAGTGCTCGAGATTTCATACTTCAAAGCTCTAACACTTGGGGGACTATATGTATGGAAGGAAAAGAAGACTAGAAAAGTCAGAATTCGAGTAAAGCCCGAGGCCATTTACCCAACAAATCGAAAGTTAAGAGCAAATCAAGAGCAAAAAACACAAGCATGATTCAAAAACCTATGATGAAGTATACGCTCGCATATGTAAATTACAAAATCTTACGAGTATCTAGGTTAAAGGCAATATTTAGTCATGGGTTGCAAAATATAACCTTGAATTTTGTAAAATCTGTTACAAAGAAAATAGTTATGAAAGAGTTGTAGATGTTACTTGAATACATGTATAGTATTATACAGTTTGAAAGTTCAAGAACACAACTTCCTCAGATTATTCAAAGAAATATGTATGTTCCTACTTCTTCTTTCGTATGTTTACACCAATATGAAGTTGAGACGTCTTCTTCATTGAGTGTCGTTTATAAAAGGCCCTCTTTTATAATTCGTGCTTATTCAAAAAGTCATGGAGTATTGAAGCATTTTTAATGCAAAATAAGTTATTATAAGAGTTGAACAAAAAAACTTGGAAAATAATATTATATAAACTTGGTTAAAACTAAGTATAAACTTAGTTCCAACCTAACTATTTGATACTAAACCCCAAAACAAACCAGAGGTAAAACTTTTCACACATTACTAAACCCCCAAAACGGACCAGGGGTAAAAGTGTAAAACTTCCCAATCATTCCACCAATAAAAAAAAAAAGACAAAACAACACAATAGACTTTCACTATGGGGCACGTTCTGAACCAGTACTATCAGGAGAATTCAAGATGACATCATCAGCAGCAGCAGAAGGTTCGATTTGAGCAGAAGAGGCTTGAACAACAGCTTCACCAGGAGTAAGTTCGTCATCCTGGGGAACGCCGACCTCAGGTGAAGAAAAGTTTTGACTCTGCTGAGTTTTCTCGATAGTTTCTTTAGTTTTTGTGATTTCAGCAGCTAAATCAAAGCCTTCCTGGCTTTCCTCCATCAAAGTTTTGAGGTGTGTGTTCAAGAAAGCCCAACTAACATCAATAGTAGATTTTACCTCAAGGGCTTCATAATCCCTCTCCCACTGCTCAATTTCAGCTCTTAACTCTTCCTTTTCATCCAAAGCAGCATCATAAGAAGCATGTAAGGGGGTAAGTGACTTCTCTAAGAACTGAACTTTGTTAGAAGACACGCAGAGATCTTCTTGAGTTTAGGTGAGCGTTTGAATAATCTCCCGACGTAAACTTCTTTTTGGTTCAGCAGTTCTTTCAAACCCCTAATTTATTCAGTGGCTTTGGAAAGCTGCTCGGAAAATGAAGACTCAAGAAGGTCTTTATCTTTGCCCACTTGACTGGAAGAGACTTTCTCAATTGCCAACTCTGCTGCCATTACCTTCACTTGTTTCTCCAAGGTACACTTCTCCTCATCTAAAATTTCTTTCTCAAGTTGAAGGCCTTCAAACTGTTCCTTCCAGCTATCCACTTCGGTGCGATAATCATTCATTAATTTCTCAATACGGACGATCTTGTTCATCAGCTCTGTGCCAATTAGGTTGATCTACACGAGAAGAAGAAAAATGTGATTATCAAATAAACATGAAAAGAAAGTAACAAAAGCTAAGGCTTATACCTTTAAAGATAAATGGACAATATCATTCATCCACGTTAAAGAACTGTGGCCTTCCAGTTTGGACTTCTCAAATGGGCCAATCAACGGCTTCAGCCATACATCAGCTTGGCCAGATTTCTTCAGAAGATTACTATGCTCAGGAACTTCGATGGTAACTTTTTTCATTATCATACTGTTAATGGAAGAACCAACTTCAACATGAGAAGTTGTAACAGTAGGGGCAGTTGAGGGAGTCAAAACAGTCACGGGCGGAGCAGTGGCAGAAACAACAGGCGCAGGGAACTAAGGATCAACTGGAACAGATACGGAGAAAGAGGCAAGAGGCTCTTCCTCAGAAACAAATCCGAAGTCTTCATTATCAAACCCATGAGAAAAAAGTTATTATGTAGAGTCACGGGATGTGGCAGGCATCTCTTCATCGGAGCTCACTAAAGTAGCACCTTCGGGCTCATGCATGGGAACATAACTGGGAGGAGGAGTAGCTTCGTCATCCGAAACGACATGTCTCCTAAATCAAGGCTTACGAACTAACGAACCTTCCTCTCGTTCCTCTTCACCCTCAGAACCATGTGCTCTATCAGATTTTATCTTTGATGAGGAACTCAAGATCATCTCTTGATCCATAGACAGAGAAAGCCTTGAAGCAGCAATAAATGTGGCACTTACACCCCAAATGGGAAACCCTAGAAAAAAAGAGAAGTTGGTAAATGTTCAAGTAAATGTGGAAGCAAAGTAGAAAATTGAAAGGAAGGATACCATGAGTCTTCACTTTCCATCTAAACATATTAGAAAGGTATTTCCAGGACCTTCCTTCCATAATAGCAACAACCAACAATTTTTCTACACAACTACGGAAGTCTGAAATCTCCTCAACAACTTCCATGGTTGCTGAAAAAGAAAAAATAGTCACGAGATTGCAGATTCTTCACAAAAAAGAAAAAGAAGAAGGAAATCTGAAAAGAAACTTACGTGCAAAGTTTCACTTTTCTAGAAAAGGCAGGTTCTCTTCACCCACTAACCCACTTGTCGGAGCAACAACGAAACGGGCATACCAGCCACGATCCTTGTCATCTTCAGGGCTAACCAAAACCCTCTTACTCATGTCCACGAGAGTAAATACCCCAGAACAAAATAACTTGGGGAAATAAAGATGAATCAAATGATAGAAGGTAAAGGTTAAAGAGGCCAAATTCGACAAGTATCTTAAGCATGCCATAACTCTCCATACAATAGGACCAATCTGTCCTAAGCAAACATTAAAGAAACGACAAAATTCTATGATGATTGGGTCAATAGGTGGTCTGAAGCCTAATGTAAAGGAATATGTATAAACAAAAGAATAACCTGCTTTGTATGAAGCGATCCTTTGATTTGCATTATGTCACGCCCCAAACTAGGGGAGGCATGACTGGCACTCGATACTGTATTCTATCGAGTT